>CAUYON010099364.1:0-11219 GCA_963573935.1 Arctocebus calabarensis
CCTGTAGTCCCAGCTACTTGGGAGGCTGAGGTAAGAGAATCGCTTGAGCCCAAGAGCTGGAGGTTGCTGTGAGCTGTGACTCCACAGCACTCCACTGAGTGCGATAGAGTGAGACTCTGTCTCCACAAAAAAAAAAAAAAACCAAAAGAACATTTGGGATTATTTCTATTTGGCCGTTACATCTTCAAGTGTACTTCCTATGGATAAACCCCAAGTATTATCCAACCTAATCTTTTTCAATTGTGGATTTTGAATCTTGAATTTAATTTGTGGGTTATTTTCAACATTTTTTTTTAATGAAATACAATCACATGGAATAGAAAATATCAGTATATTACTCCTAGTTAAGAGTATTGTTTCAGGAAGCTTTGTTGTATGTGTGTATAAGTACATATGTGCCCAGACACAATTTAAAATGTAATTTTTACACCAGGCTCCTATCCTGTTGTTTTATTAATGGTCATCTTTTGCTTCTACTAGTCATATTTTCTAAATAGTCATTTTAGAGGGCACCTTACTAACTGCAAGGTATTGCTATTAGAATAATAGAGTGATTTTGTGGGGTAAAAATATTTATTTTATCACTATAGAGTCCAAGCAGAATACAATTCTATAAAGGGAACTCCATCAGAAGCTGAAAGCTTTACTACCTTGAGTTGTGAACCTGATACACCTAATCCACCGAGGATAGCCAATCGGACCAAAAATTCACTCACTTTGCAGTGGAAGGTAAGAACACTCTATAGAGAATTTCCACTTGGACATTTGGGGGTTTTTTTCTCCCAATAAAACCGTTTTAATTGCTTTCAAAGACAAAAAGAGCTTAGCTTTCACCTAACTTATTTGCTGTTGCTCTTTACAAACTTGAAACAAATACTTATTTAATGTACCTTAAAATTGCCCTCTTACTGGTTTTTCTTAATATATGCACATATAGCAAAAAAGACTTGCTTATAATTTGTCATCCTCATTATATTGCACTTGTGATGACATTGAAATGCACAACTGTGATTCTCAACTCATTATTCCTTTTTATAATACTATGTAGTTTGTTAATGACACCTCCGTGTCCTGTGATTTACCCTAACATGAGATTTGTAATAAATAGACTCAGTTTTTAAAATACCAGTATACCACCTAAAAGGAGGAATAAAGTTTTCTTAAAAGAATATGTATTTTAATGTACAAATTCTTTGGCCCAGCTACACTAAGAGATAGAATCGAGTAGACAAACACCATATGTGGGCTTAGTAATTCATGTGCCACAGAGTTGTCATCAGTGATGTGATTTTCTGAAATGGTGTACAGGTCTTGGTAAATTTCTGAACAGATTAAGTACAGTCTTTCCCAAATTACATAGTAGTTGCGTTCTGGGAAGATTCAAGATCTGTTAAAACCATACCAAAAATACCTTGTTAAATAGGATTAGGTTCTAGGCTCTGATGATTATAAACAGATCTTTCACTTGCATGAATGTTCAGCAGGACGTTCAAAAGTCCTAGAGGATGGGAATGACTCCTTATCATATTAATCGTCGCACACTCTGTCTGTACCCTTGACTTTCACCGTAACACCGTCAGACCCTCCCCTGTGTTACCGTGGCAGAAGTCCCCCCACAGGATTTCAAAACATCCCCTAGAAGGGAGCACCACCCCTGTTAGCAATGATTTGCAATGAGATATAACTACTCATCTTGATTTGATGATCTTTGACCACAAGAACAAACTCCAAGGCTAGCTTTCCTTTTCATTTCGTTTGAAAATGAGGGGCTTACTACTTGCTTGTTTGCTTGTTTGTCCCTAGTTCTTCTGAGGATGTTGGATGTTAAAGTACTATTAGCATGTGTAAAACAAACAACTAAGTATGTATGCACATTTTCATTTCATTTCCTGTCACAGTAACATTTTATTGATGGATGTGCTCGGACCCTTTCTTCTGGTAGGGCAGCTGGAAAAGCAGTTCTGTGCCCATCATATGAGCTAGGATTTCTGTAGGTATCTGTACTTTATTCTGAAAATAATTTAAATTTCGATTTTGAAATTTTTGCCTTGAACAATATCCCAACAGCTCTATATAAAATGTAGGCCATGCTGCCTCTTTAGGTTGTCCAGGCTTGGACCCTTCTAGAAAAGGCCAAGATAGTGAACAGGTTGGAGGAAGACACCATTGTCACTGTTACTGGGGATAGTATTACATAACTCAGAGTGGGCTGGGAGGATTCAACAGGAAATATCTATGTAGCCCATGTCACAATGCTGGAAACATAACAAGCACAATAATTATTATTATTTAGTTTTAAAGGTGAAGAAAACCTAAGAGTAGCTTAGTAAATATACTAGTTACTTTAGTATCCAGTCTCTTGACTCTGCTGCCTAACATAATCCAAAAGCATTTCTGCAGGGGTTAATATGGGAGGTAACAGTTGAGAGAAGTATTTTATTAACTGACATCATTTAGAATTGCCAATGTATAATAATAATAAAACAAAAAAATTAGCTTTCTACTTTCTTGTTGCACTGGCAATAACAGACCTACTGCTCAACCTCTGGAGTACTGCTGGGTAGGAATACTGGTTTTTGTGCTCAGCTAGACCAAATGCAGTTCTGTTCCACACCTAGTGACTAGTGACCAACTTTGTTGGTTCTTTGAAGCCCCCATTTGCTCTTTAGTAAAGTTAATGCAATAATACTTCATAGAGGTGATGTAAGGACTAAGTAAGATAAGAGAAAACACTCTACATGTGGTAGTTTGCCCTCAAAGGGAGAAAAGCTGGATGATAGATCTCAGATTAAGGGGGACATTAGCCTCACAAAAAAATACAAAGTAAACATGAGAACTCAGCAACTAGACTGGAGCAGTCTGGAATTATAAACTCTTAGGAAATATATTTCTGTACCCCACACTTAATGATGAGACTTGTGATCGTCTCTCTTTGGATTCTCTTCTTCTGCAGTATAAGAGTTGGAATTTCCCAACAATCCTTTTTCTTGCTGCTTCTCATTATATTCTCTTTAACCTGCCACTGCTGTGCCAATCGACAAGATATTACTATAGCTAACAAGCAAATTCCGACCATACTAACTAGTTAAAAATTTAAATTAAAAAAATTTGTATATAATATTTGTGTTAGTGTTCAACAAATAATTTGGACCTCTGTTACTTTTTATTATAAACTTAATGAAAAACAAAAAACATAGTGATCCCTTATTGTCATTTACATAGTTAGTGCTATTTAAACACTGGATAGGTTCCTAAAAATCATTTCAAAAGTTAAAATTATTTAATTTTGACAGGAGTCTTAAAATCAGTTATCCTCAAATATATGAAGTTAAAATAAAGACGGGGTGGTTATTTATTCTGCAAAAAAGGAAATGGGCTGAAATTGTAGGAAGAAAATTCAGTTAGAAATAAGGTTGAAATTCTTGATTACCAGCATGATTAAATACTGAAATAAAACGGCCATGGAGACTGCATTTTTCACCTCTGCTCACAACTGAGCAGATGACAGAGTCAGCAGTCTGGGTGGTGGATACAGTGAGTCTACAGCAGGCACAGACACGACCCTCTCAGGGTTTCTCTTCGCACTCCTAGGTCCTCATTCTTCGGTATTTTATACAATGTTCCATTTTTTGTTGTAAGATGAATTTTAATAAAAATGACAGAATTGAGTCTAGCAGCTTAAACCTGATAAAAATCTTCTAAAAGAAATTCAAAGTGATTTTTTAAAAGAATTTTATAAAATATCTTGCAATAGGAGACTATTCAGTGTTTAGGAAAACTTGAGTAGCCTCTTACTTTGTTTGCGTTCCTTCTTTCTTTACATTTGAAAGGATTATGAGGTATATAACACAGAATAGCTCTGTATTTTCTGTGCATATTTTTCCAGCATCTGGTCACAGAGAACATCTGTAGCATAAAATAGGTTCCTTAGATTATTAGATCATCACAATATCATTTATGAAACTACTAATTTGTATTTACTTTGTTTTTTGGTGTATGTTTTAGGCACCAAGTGACAATGGTTCAAAAATCCAAAGCTTTATTTTAGAATGGGATGAGGTAAGTAAATTGAATTGTTTTATTTTTAGATGCTTAAAATAACATACATATCTTCAGACAGAACTTTGTTTGTTTTAATAATTGAGTGGGGGGGGTTTCTTTCAAAAACAGTATGAATGGTTTGTGTGGTACATGAGTAGATTGAAAGTGTTGGCTCGGCACCTGTGGCTCAAGCGGCTGAGGCGCCAGCCACATACACCAGAGCTTGCAGGTTTGAATCAAGCCCGGGCCCGCCAAACAACAATGACAACCGCAACCAAAAACTAGCCAGGCATCGTGGCAGGCGCCTGTAGTCCCAGCTACTTGGGAGGCTGAGGCAGGAGACTCGCTTAAGCCCAAGAGTTGGAGGTTGCTGTGAGCTGTGATGCAACGGCACTCTATCCAGGGTGACAGCTTGAGACTCTGTCTCAAAATAAATAAATAGGAAAGTGTTTGCCTATCTTCTGTTTTGGATTTTTGTTGAAAATGTCGCTTAAGAAGTTGAGATCCCATTTCTACAAAAAATTGAAAAATTAGCACAATGGCACCTGTAATTCCCGCTATTCAGGAGGTTTAGGCAGGAGGATCACTTGAGCCCAGGACTTTGAAGTTGCAGTGAGCTATGATGGCATCAGTACACTCTAGCCAGGGTGACAGAGCAAGATTGTGTCTTATAAATAAAGAAGTAAATAAATAAAATAAGATAAAATAAAATAAAATTTGTCTCTTTGGTAATTGCCTTGATGAAGGAACTTTTATTCACATCTGCATTTAAGGCTGATTTCCTGTGATTGCTATATGTATTTATTTCCTGTGACTGCTATAACAAATTACCTCAAACCTGATAATAAAACATCACATCTCTTCTCTTATAGTTCCGTAGGCCAGAAATCTGAAATAGGTATCACTGGGCCAGAATCTAGGCTTCAGCTCCCTCTGGGGGTTCTAGAGGCAGATTTGTTTCCTTGCCTTCAGCATCCGTAGCTGTCCTCGTTACTTGGTTCTTGGTCACGTCACATTGCCTTTTCTCTCCTGGCTTCCATCATCACATCATCTTCCTCTTCGTCTTCACATCTCCCTGGCTCCTCATTTTAAGGACACTTAATTTCCATTTAGGGTCCACCCACATAATCCAAGGTAATCTCCAATGTCAAGATCCTTAACTTAGGTGAATTGTATAGTCCCTCTTACCATATAATGTAACATTCACAGGTTCAGAGGAGTAGGACCTGGATATATTTGGGAGCCATTATTCAGCCAACCACCGTAAACATACCGGGCTTTATTGTTTAATGCATCATTTTTCTGTCATTTATCGTAGTCACTTTTGCCCTGCTGCTTACACCAAGCTAAGAGGAGGGGCCAGAAGTAGTAGAAGAAATTCCATTGATAATTTGGGAATTTGGTAGCATATTAAAAGAATAATAAACCACAACTAAGTATATTTTATTCCAGAAATTATAAGATAATTAAGAATTAGAAAATCTGGCTCAGCGCCTATAGCTCAAGTGGCTAAGGTACCAGGCACCTACAGGAGAGCTGGCAGCTCAAATCTAGCCTGAGCCTGACAGGCACCTGTAGTCCCAGCTACTGAGGAGGCTGTGGCAAGAGACTCGCTTGAGCCCAGGAGTTGGAGGTTGCTGTGAGCTGTAACGCCACGGCACTCTACCCAGGGCAACAGCTTGAGGCTCTGTCTCCAAAAACAAAAAAAAGAATTAGAAAATCTATTAACGGCTCAGTGCCTGTGGCTCAAGTGGCTAAGGTACCAGCCACATACACCTGAGCTGGCGGGTTCGAATTCAGCCCGGGACGCCAAACAACAATGACGGCTGCAACCAAAAAAAAAAAAAAAAAGTAGCCAGGTGTTGTGGCGGGTGCCTGTAGTCCCAGCTACTTGGGAGACAGAGGCAGGAGACTTGCTTGAGCCTAGGAGTTGGAGGTTGCTGTGAGCTGTGATGCCACAGCACTCTATCCAGGGTGAGAGCTTGAGGCTCTGTCTCAAAAAAAAAAAAAAAAAATCTATTAACATATCATATTAATATAAAAGTCATTATCATCTTGATAAGTTAAGGTAGGATATTTGATAAAAGTTAGCATGTATCCCAGTTAAAACCTAAAACAGATTAGGAATACAAAGGCATTTCCTTATTTAGTAGTTATTTTTGTGCTATCACCAAACAAATAAAGCCATTTCTGTACAAAGCAGAAAGAAGTCAAAGTGACTCAGGAAGTTATAGGTAAGTCAGTATGACTCAAAACCAAAACTAAAGGTGAAATTGTGATGTCTAGGTGGGGAGCAAGACTGTTGTTATTTGCTGTGATATGAGATTCTACATAGGTAACTCAGTAGAATCAACTAAACAGCACTAAAACTAACAAGAAAATTCAATAAAGCACCCAGATAAAGACTAAAGTTCTTCTTTGAAGCAGAAGTCATCCTAACCACCCTTTACCTCTGCTTACACAATAAAGAAAAATGGGTGGAAAATGAGAAATTTGTCCATTTTCTTTAGCACCCTAATTTCTAAAACTCTTAGTTGTCCTGAGCTCTTCTTAACTTTTCTCTCTCCCTTGTTGCCTGTAATTGAGCTGTTTTCTCTGCTAGAACTCTTTCAGTGTTAAATTGAAGCAGTAGCAGCTCAGCCTTTCAAAGATACTTGGCAGATACCTCTGTGGAGGTTTGGAGATGGGTAGGAACCTTTTCTTTTGATTTTGTTTTTGTTTTTTTGAGTCAGAGTAGCCCTCAGTGGAGTGCGGTGGCATCATCACTCACAGCAACCTCAAACTCTTAGGCACAACCAATTCTCTTGCCTCAGCTTCCCGAGTACGTAGGAGTACAGGTACCCAACCCAACACCTGGCTATTTTTAGAGACTGGGTCTTGATCTTACCCAGACTGGTCTCGAACCTGTGAGCTCAGGCAATCTGCCTGCCTTGGCCTCCCAGAGTGCTAGGATTATAGACGTGAGCCACTGCGTCAGCCTGGAGCCTTTTCTTAAAACTGTTTTCTTAGAACTTTCCATAGATTGAAGAAAGCAACTAGTTGTCCGTATCAAAGATCACCCTATTTCTGCCACCAACAATCCCCCATAAAGATTGTGGGGTGTTTCTCTTTTTAAACCCAGAAATTTAGCATTGGCTAAAACAGTACTTCAGGAGTTCTGCATTGATGAACTCGACAGTGTCTGCAGTACGCCTTTCTCATGAGATCCATGACGTATGTTTGCAGTGTGTAACTATCAAGAAGGAGTTGATGTGGATTTATCTTTTTACAGTAATATATATGATATATAATAATCAACCATTTCTTGTAGGGAAAAGGAAATGGAGAATTTTATCAGTGCTACATGGGCTCACAGAAACAATTTAAAATTACTAAACTGTCACCAGCAATGGGCTGTAAATTTAGATTATCTGCCAAAAATGACTATGGTACAAGGTAAGAAAATTTTATAAAATACAGTAGATATTTTAGATTACCTAGTCAACTTCAGTTGTATAATATTCATAGTCCAAATTAGTCTCTAAAATTCTGCTTTAGTCTATCCTTTTCTTGATATTATTAAGATGTGTTACCACTTCTTATAAGCTATAGCTATAAGCTTCGGTACAGCAAAAGCTATAGTGTTAGGGACCACAGGAAAGATTAAAACTATCAAATTTACCAAGATTTTCATATATAAATTAAATTTTTATATGTAATGTTATTATTTTGTGTAAAATCTTTTGAATTTTAAGAACATCTAAGACACCTAATTTAAATAGAAAGGCCAACAGCTTTTCTAGGTTCTAATTTAAATAGAAAGGCCCAATAGTTAAGTTGAAATTATTTTTACTCCAAGAGATACTATATAAATAGTATTATATGAAAGTATGTATAAAAGGTACAACATTTATACTAATAAAAGTATTATTGTTTCTAAAAGATAATATATACTTTTATTGATTGAATGAATTATGATACAAAGACTTAAAAATCTGAAGAAAACTGTTTTTATCTTTTTTTTTTTTTTGTAAAGATAGAGTCTCACTTTATCTCCCTTGGTAGAGTGCTGTGGTGTCACACAGCTCACAGCAACCTCCAACTCCTGGGCTTAGGTGATTCTCTTGCCTCAGCCAAGTAGCTGGGACTACAGGAGCCTGCCACAATGCCCAGCTATTTTTTTGTTGCAGTTCGGCTGGTCTGGGTTCAAACCCACCATCCTCGCCCCCGCCATCCTCGCCCTCCACTGAACAACAAACACCGCCCTTTAATTTTTTTTTTTTTTTCCACAGAGAGAATCTCACTTTATCACCCTCAGTAGAGTGCTGTGGCATCACAGCTCACAGCAGCCTCCAACTCCTGGGCTTAGGCGATTCTCTTGCCTCAACTTCCCAAGTAGCTGGGACTACAGGCACCCGCCACAACGCCTGGCTATTTTTTTGTTGCAGTTTGGCCAGGGCTGGGTTTGAACTTGCCACCCTCCATGTGTGGGGCCTGCACCCTACCCAGCCACAGGCACTGCCCAACAAAGCTGTGTTTTTAAAAGAACACCGACTCACTGTTTAGTCTGACCCGGTTACGGTAAAGATATTATCAAATCCAAAATACACTACTTGGATTATAATTTGTTAGCAAAAATTACATCAGTTTCAAAAATATTTGTCAACAAGCTTATTCTTTGCTATAAAAATATTTTTTTCTCATTCTTTTTAAAAACTATTTGTTTCAACAGTGGTTTTAGTGAAGAAGTCTTGTATTACACCTCAGGTTGTGCCCCTTCTACACCAGCAAGTCCTGTGTTAACAAAGGCTGGAGTTACTTGGTTATCCTTACAATGGAGTAAGCCCTCAGGAACCCCATCAGATGAAGGGATTTCTTACATTTTAGAGATGGAGGAAGAAACTTCAGTAAGTATGAATATGTATTTTACACAGGTATTTAAAACATTTTAGTGTGGCATTAATTATACTACAGTAAATACTGCCACAAAGTTAACTTCTCCTTGCCCAAGTCCTTTGAAGCTTTGGTTTGTTACATTTTGGGAGGAATTGGGAGTGACTTGAGAACTCAGTCTTTTGTTTTCTTGGTATGTGGAAGAGTGTTTTGTTTATTGTGAGAGTTTGTATGTCTGTGCCTGGAAACAACATAGATTACACTTTAAATATATCTGTTTGGGGCTTGATAGGGAGAGGAGATGATTACCACGGCCTTATACACTAAGCAGCACTAACAGATGAGGGAATATGTTACCACTTCTCTGGTTATATCCATACACAGCTTCCCAAAGTGTCACAGAAAACGTCAACAGTCTCAATGAAACTATATAGGACAATCTGAGGGCAGCGCCCATAGCTCAGTGAGTAGGGTGCCAGCCACATACAATGGGGCTAGTTTGAACCCGGCCCGGGCCTGCTAAAACAACAACGTCAACTGCAACCAAAAAAAATAGCTGGGCATTGTGGTGGGTGCCTATGGTCCCAGCTGCTTGGGAGGTCGAGACAAGAGAATCATTAGGCCCAAAAGTCTGAGGTTGCCATGAGCTGTGACACCATGGCACTCTACCCAGGGTGATAGCTTGAAACTCTGTCTCAAAAAAAAAAAAAGAATCTATACGGTGCAATCTAAATCTAATTACCCATTACTCATTTCCTGTGAGCTAGAACCTATTCAATCAGGAGTCAGAATGTCTCCTATTGTTCTACGTAGTTCTATAGCTTTTCAGAGGTACTTTAAAGGAATATGAGTCCAAAATAGCATTGGTCTACTCCTGCGTTTATACCCACGAGAATTGAAAACATATACAAAAATGTGTACATAAATGTTGATAGCAGTATTATTCATAATAGCCAAAACATGGAAGCAACCCAACGTCTATCAACAAATAAATGGATGAACAACATAAGGTACCCATTTACCACAGGTATATATGGTGCCACCTTCACAGTGCCAGGCACCGGGCTTGCTGCTATCCACAAACACTGTTCACATGACGGAGTGTTATTCAGCCATAAAAAGGAAAAGAGTGCCAATATATGTCACAACATGAATAAACCTCGAAAATACTATACTAAGTAAAAGAACACAATCAAAAAGGCCACATATTTTGATGATTCCATGATTCCATTTGGATTCCACCAAATCCTGGTGTTTTTTGGGTAGCAGTCACGTCTTTTCTCCTCTGTTTACTAATATACTTCCAGTCTCTATGGATTTGTCTATAGAGACTAGAAGTATATTAGTAAACAGAGAAGAAAAGAAGTGACTGCTACCCAAAAAACACCAGGATTTATTCTGAAATTAAGATAAGGTTACACATCCTTGTGAATATGGTACATATTTGAGCCTTTGAATTTCATACTTTAGAAGGATAGGTTTTATGATAGGTGAGTTATATCTCACATTTTATTTTACTTTTAGAAATGATAAGTAATAAAGCATTGTCACTGTTGCTATAAATGGCAGTCCCAAACCTAAGACACATCCTCACCCACCAGCACAACTAACCATTCGTTTATTCACTTAAAACCACCATGTGTTCGGGGCAAGTTAAAATGCTAAATACTGAACAGCTCTGTTTAGCTCTAGCAGCATCTCTTTGGAACATTCCTGTTATTTCTGGGGATAGCTTACTGAGGGTGAAGTCATCACTGTCTCCAAATCTCTTTTCTTTCCTCAAAAAGGGAAAGATCTACTATATTTACTAAGAATTTGTAGGGATTTCATCTTCCTACAAGTGTTCAGAGCATATCAGGGGCCATGCACTCGAGACTGCAGCGTGAAGGTGAGGATTAGATGGAGTGCACGGCAGGAGGGCAGGAAGCAGGGCCTCGCTGCCAGCGCGCTATTGCCCGTGTTTCTACTGTTATCTAATGGAGACTTTGTTTTCTAGGGATATGGTTTTAAGCCCAAATATGATGGAGAAGATCTTGCTTACACAGTGAAAAATCTCAGACGTAGTACTAAGTATAAATTTAAGGTAAGTTTTGAAACCTTTAAAATACTGTTTCTTGTTCCTATTATTATTTGAAAGCCTCACTCCTTTGGTTTTAAATCTTAAATAATTTTAACCTTTTCTAATGACCTTTTCATTTAACCTTCTTAATTAATGGTGTTTCTCAAACTTTATACATTTAAATTCAAAATCAGTTTAAATGTTTTACATGATTTTTTTTTTTTTTTTTTTTTTTTTTTTTTTTTGG
>CAUYON010099365.1:0-10420 GCA_963573935.1 Arctocebus calabarensis
ATCAATGTCTTTATATAGTGATCAAGAAAATGCCATGAAGGCTATCTGTAACAGTACGATGAAAACATTTCTGAATGTATATGAATCGTGCCCTATGATTGCACCAATGTACAGAATTATGATTCAATAAAATTATAAAAAAACAAACAAACAAAAAAAAAAATAAAAAGAAATGTTTGCCTGTCTCAAAGAGCATTAGTCAAGGTTCTCCAGAGAGACAGAACCAGTAGGATATGTACATATATATCCATACAGATACGTGAAATGGAATTTTTTAGGGGAACTGGGTCAATGATCATGGAGGTTGAGAAGTCCACAAAAGGCCATCTGGCCATTGTGGCTCAGTCCAAGTCTGAAAGCTGATGATGTAAATTTCAGTTTCAGGCCAAAGGCCTAAGAGCCTGGGTAATCACTAGTGTAAGTCTTGGATTTCAAAATCAGGGATCCTAGAGTTCTGGTGTTTAAGGGCAGGAAAAGAGTGTCTTAGCTCCAGAAGAGAGAGATAGAGAAAGAGAAAGAGATAAAGATAGAAAGAGAGAGGGAGAGAAAGAATAATTTGTCTTTTTTCTGCCTATTTGTTCTGTGTCCCTAGTCAATTGGATGGTGCTTGCCCACATTGAGGGCAGATATTCACCACTTCTTCCATGAACTCATATGCCAGTATCCCCTGGGAGCATCCTCACATATTCACACAAAAATAACATTTCCCCTGTTCTTTAGGTATTCCATAATCCACTTAGGCTGACACCTAAAATTAACCATCACACAAAGTATCCTATGTTTTTTTTTCAGAAATTTTATAGTTTTGTTTCTTATGTTTCACTCTATGTTTAATTTTAAGTACTTTTTTGTTTATGGTATAAAGTAAAGGTGAGATTTATTTTGTTGCACCATTTGTTGAAAAGATAATCTTTTCCCCGTTGAATTACCTTGACTTACTTATCATAAGTGAATTGAGCATGTAATAGCAGATTGATTTTTTGGATTCTGTATTTTGTTTTACTGATCTACAATCATGTCTTTTCACCAGTATCACATTTTCTTGTTTATAATAGCTTTATGACAACTCCTGAAATCAGACAGTGTGAATTTCCTCAATATGTTCTTCTTTTCCAAAATTACTTTGTGTATTCTTTGCATTTCTATACAAATAAAATCAGTTTGTCAATTTCTATAAAGAAATCACTTGGGAGAATGGAGAGAGAAGACCCCAGGCATCTCTGGCCGGTAGGTTTCACCCAGAGGCTTCCCTTTGGTGGTACAGGATGTCAGTGAAAGACTTCTGGATCCCACAAGGAGGACAGAAGTGGTCGGAAACTGGCAAGTGGTAGGTGCATTCGTTAGGAGGCTGCCTGCAGCTGTAACCACAACAAAGAGATTGCAAACAGGAAAAGCCTTACCGGGGGGGATGTTTTGGTTTTTTGGACTTGGACGCTCTATTGAACTGCCTTGGGAGATCTTGGGCCAGTGTGCGGATGACTTTGGGTCTGGGGCCCTGGACTGAACCACTGAGCCGGAAAAGAGTGAATATCATTCAGCTGTGTGCTGCCCCTGTGTGTTGCAGTGCCAGGACTGGCCGGGAGACCTTGGGGGAGTAATCTAGTGCCTGAGCTGCCCAAAGGTGGGGATTGAGACGCTGGGCAAGTGTGGAGATCCAAGTGTTTGGCAGATTGACAGCGGTGGCCCTCAGGGACATAGGGGGAGACTGGATTTGGCACACTGGATAAGCAGGCATCCATGCCAGGAGAGATCCTAGAGATAAGTGCTTTCCCTGGAAAGCTTCTGCTTGACCAATGTTAAGGCTTGGAGTGTCTTTTGAGTGGGCTGAGGAATTATTTGGGCTCCCAAGTCTGCAGGGTCTGAGTAATCAGCAGAGGCCTCCAGTTCCCATCTCGTACAGTTGTATCAACATTGTGATTAACATCTCATACCTCAGAAGATCACCTGTTGCCTGGTTAATACTTAGCTAGATATATATATAGTGTTTGGTTTCTTGGTTGTGGAGTTTTTTTTTTTTTTAATTTCAACATTATTTCTTGACATTTTTTCCCCACCATTCTAGTTTAAATACAATCTTCCATTTTTGCCTTCTTCAACGATTAGAATTTCATTTTTGCTAGTGTTTTTGTCCCTATTATTTTTCTCCTCCCCTAATTTTATCCCATAAGGGTTTTTGCTTATTTGTTTCAGTTTGATTTACATTATTTTTGTCTTTCCTCCTTACTTGGTGGAGGTGGGTATTGTGTCTGAGCTGGCTGGCAAAGAGCTGTTGACCTCAAGGGAATCACCCAACCCAGCACCCCCCGGAGGTTGGGGGTCTTTAAGTACCCTACTACTCACCTACATTTCTTGTTTCTCTCTTTCAGTGCCTCTGTTCTTTTGGTCAATATTTTCTTTTACTCACCCCCTCTTCTCTCTCTCTCTTTTTTCCCTCTTCTTTAAATCTTTTTTCCCTTCTTGCTCTCCAATCTTTTCATCCTTCTGGTCTCGCACCAGAAGGACTCGTTAAAACTTTAGGCCAGTGCTATACTCACTTCAAGAGCAAGAAGAAGTGAAAGGAAAATTAGGGTAAGGAAATAGATACAAGAAAGCACTTAGGAGGAAAAATCAGCAGAAAAATCCTGGCAACATGAAATCCCAGGCCAGAGTAACCCCTTCTAGAGATCATGACATAGCTACCGCAGAAGATTCCTCCTATACAGAAAGGTTAGAAATGACAGAAGAGGAATTTAAAATACGGATAATGAAAACAATAAAGGAAATTGCTGAGAAAGTGGAAAACAATCAAAAAACAATGAAAGAAATTGCTGAGAAAGTGAATAATAACCAAAAGGAAATTCAAAAACAGAATCAAATAAGAGATGAACAATACGAAGAATATAAAAAGGATATAGCAGAGCTGAAGGAACTGAAGCAGTCAGTTAGGGAACTTAAGGATGCAATAGAAAGTATCAACAACAGATTAGCTCATATAGAAGAAAGAATATCAGAGGTAGAGGATAAAGCTCTTGAGATAACTCAGATAGTTAAAGAGGCTGAAAAGAAGAGAGAGAAAGCAGAACATTCACAGACAGAATTATGGGAGTTTATGAAGCATTCAAACATATGAGTTATAGGTATCCCAGAAGGGGAAGAAGAATGCCCTAGAGGAATGGAAGCCATTCTAGAGAATGTTATAAATGAAAATTTTCCAAATATCACCAAAGATTCTGATATACTCCTTTCAAAGGGATATCAGTCCCCTGGTCACCTCAACACAAATAGAACTTTTCCAAGGCACTTTGTGATGATTTTATCTAAAGTCAAGACAAAAGATTTTGCAAGCTGCCAGGAGTAAGTGCCAATTGATCTACAGGGGAAAACCTATCAGGGTGACTGCAGACTTCTCTAATAAAACTTTTTAAGCCAGAAGACAATAGTCATCTATCTTTAACCTACTTAAACAGAACAATTTCCAGCCCAGAATTCTGTACCCCACCAAGCTAAGCTTTAAAATTGATGGGGAAATCAAATCTTTTATTGATATGCAAACATTGAGGAAATTTGTCACAACAAGACCAGTTTTCCAGGAAATATTTCAACCTGTCCTATATACTGAAAATCACAATGAACCTTTAGCAAACTAAACACCCAGAAAATACAGGACAGAACCTAGTTTCTGCAATGATGCAAAAGACAAAACTAACCAACAGACTTTCACAAAATAAGATGAATAGAATACGACCACACTTATCAATTATCTCAATAAATGTTAATGGCTTGAATTCCCCACTGAAGAGGCATAGATTGGCTGATTGGATTAAAAAACACAAGCCATCTATTTGTTGTCTGCAGGAAACACACCTTATGTTAAAAGACAAATTAAAACTCGGAGTTAAGAATTGGAAGTCAATTTTTCAGGCAAATAGAACTCAGAAGAAAATACTTTTTTTCAGGCAAAAAGAACTCCTATATTCTCAGATATATGTGGATTTAAGGCAACTAGAGTCAAAAAAGATAATGATGGTCACTTTATATTGGTTAAGGGAAAAATACAACAAGAAGACATTTCAATTTTAAATATTTATGCACCCAATTTAAATGCTTCCAGATTCTTGAAATGGACCTTGCTTAGTCTGAGTGATATGATATCCTATAACACCATAATAACAGGGGACTTTAACACCCCTCTCTCAGAGCTGGACAGATCCTCTAAACGGAAATTAAATAAAGATATCAGAGATTTAAATGAGACTTTAGAACAACTGTGCTTGATAGGTGTATATAGAACACTACATCCTAAAGATATAGAATATATATTCTTCTCATTGTCCCATGGAACATTCTCCAAAATTGATCATATCCGAGGACACAAAACAAACCTCAGCAGGATCAAAAGAATTTAAATTCTACCTTGCATCTTTTCAGACCACAAGGCACTAAAAGTGGAACTCAACGCCAACAAAAAATGCTCAACCTCACACAAAGGCATGGAAGTTAAGCAACCTTATGCTGACTGACACTTGGGTGCAGGAAGAAATAAAAAAGGAAATCATTAACTTCCTTGAGTATAATAGCAATGAAGACACAAACTACCAAAACCTATGCAGCAAAAGCAGTCCTGAGAGGAAAATTTATCGCTTTAGAAGCCTACATTTGAAAAAGAGAAAGAGAGCGTATCAACAAACTCACAAGCTATCTGATGGAATTGGAAAAAGAAGAACAATCTAAGTCTAAATCCAGCAGAAGAAAAGAAATATCCAAAATTAAATCAGAGATCAATGAAATTGAAAATAAAAGAATCATTCAGAAAATTGATGAAACAAGTTTTTTTTTTTTTTTTTGTAGAAACAGAGTCTCACTTTATCACACTTGGTGGAGTGCTGTGGTGTCACACAGCTCACAGCAACCTCCAGCTCCCGGCTTAGGCAATTCTCTTGCTTCAGCCTCCTGAGTAGCTGGGACTACAGGCACCTGCCACAACGCCCTGCTATTTTTCTGTTTTTGCAGTTTGGCTGAGGCCAGGTTTGAACCCGCCACCTTTGGTATATGGGATTGGCTCCCCACTCGATGAGCCACAGGCACCACTCAAGGAGTTGGTTTTTTGAAAAAATAAATAAAATAGATAAACCTTTGGCCAGACTAACTAGAAATAAATAGGCAAAATCTCTAGTAACCTTAATCAGAAATGATAAAGGAGAAATAACAACTGATACCACAGAAATACAAGAGATTATCTCTGAATACTACCAGAAACTTTATGCTCAGAAATTTGACAATGTGAAGGAAATGGATCAATATTTGGAATCACATCCTTCCCCTAGACTTAGCCCAGATGAAAGAGATCTCCTAAACAGACCAATTCCAAGCATTGAGATCAAAGAAACAATAAAAAATCTCACAGCAAAAAAATGCCCTGGTCCAGATGGCTTCACCACCAGAATTTCATCAAACTTTCAAAGAAGAACTTATTCCTATACTACAGAAATTATTCCAAAAAATTGAGGAGGAAGAAATCTTCCCCAATACATTCTATGAAACAAATATCACCCGGATACCCAAACCAGGTAAAGACCCAACTAAAAAGGAGAATTTCAGACCAATTTCACTAATGAATATTGATGCAAAAATTCTCAACAAAATCTTGGCCAATAGATTACAGCTTATCATCAAAAAGTCATACATCATGATCAAGTAGGCTTCATTCCAGGGATGCAAGGTTGGTTTAATATTCAAAAGTCTATAAATGTTACTCACCGTATCAACTGAAGCAATACCAAGGACTATATGATCCTCTCAATAGATGCAGAAAAAGCATTTGATAAAATCCAGCATCGTTTTCTAATTCCCAGAGCAATTTACCGATTCAACACTATCCCTATTAAAATACCAACATCCTACATTCAAGACCTGGAAAAAATGATTCTGCACTTTGTATGGAACCAGAAAAACCCCATATAGTTAAGGCAGTTCTTAGTAATAAAAGCAAAGCCAGGGGTATCACCATACCAGATTTTAGGCTATATTTCAAGGCCATAATGATTAAGACAGCATGGTATTGGCACAAAATAGAGACATAGATACTTGGAATCATATAGAAAACCCAGAAATGAAACCAACAACTTACAGCTATCTAATCTTTGATAAACCAAACATGAGCGTCCACTGGGAGAAAGATTCCCTATTCAATAAATGGTGCTTGGAGAATTGGATATCCATATATAAAAGACTGAAACGGGAAGTGCACCTTTCTCCACTCACAAAAATTGGTTCAAGATTGATAAAGGACTTAAATTTAAGGCATGAGATGATAAAAATCCTCAAGGAAAGAATTGGAAAAACACTGGAAGAAATTGGCCTGGGGAAAGACTTTATGAGGAAGACTGCCATGGCAATAGCAACAACTGCAACAATAAACAAATAGGACTTAATAAAACTGAAAAGCTTCTGTACAGCCAAGGAGACAACCACCAAAGCAAATAGACAACCTACCCAATGGGAAAGGATATTTGCGCATTTGAATTTGACAAAAGTTTAATAACCAGGATCTATACAGAACTTCAATTAATCTACAAGAAAAAAACCCAATAATCCCATACATAAATGGGGAAGAGAGATGAATAGAATCTTCTCTAAAGACAACAGACAAATGGCCAGTAAACACTTGAAAAAATGCTTATCATCCCTAATTATTAGAGAAATGCAAATTAAAACCACCCTGAGATACCATCTAACTTTAGTGAGAATGAACTATATCACAAAATTTAAAAATTGCAGATGCTGGTGCGGATGTGGGGAGTAAGGAACACTTTTACACTGCTGGTGGGACTGTAAACTAATACAACATTTTTTGGAAGGAAGTATGGAGAAAGCTCAAAGGACTCAACCTAGATCTCCCGTTTGATCCTGCAGTCCCATTACTGGGCATCTATCCAGAAGAAAAAAAAAATCTTTTATTATAAAGACACTTGTACCAGGCTGTTTATTGCAGCCCAATTTACAATTGCTAAAATGTGGAAACAGCCTAAATGTCCTTCAACCCAGGAATGGATTGGTAAACTGTGGTGTATGTATACCATGGAATATTACTCAACCATCAAAAAATGGAGATTTTTGCAGCGTTTGTACTAACTTGGATGGAGGTGGAACACATTATTCTCAGTGGAACATCACAGGAATGGAAAAGCATGAATCCTATGTATTCAACTTTGATTTGAGGACAATTAATGACAATTAATGACACAGTGGGGCAAAGGGGAAGGAGAGAGCAGAGGGAGAAGGAGGGAGGAGGTGAGGGAAAGAAAACAAAATAAAGGAAAGAAAATAGTGACTAATTCTCACATAAAATGGATTCAATTTTGACCAAAGTACATTACTTAAACATTAATTTTTAATTCAACTTGTCAATATGTTGTTTAGGATATTGCATCCTCAATTTTTTTTTTTTTTTTTTTGTAGAGAGAGTCTCACTTTATTGCCCTTGGTGGAGTGCCATGGCATCACACAGCTCACAGCAACATCCAACTCCTGGGCTTGTGATTCTCTTGCCTCAGCCTCCCAAGTAACTGGGACTACAGGAGCCCACCACAATGCCTGGCTATTTTTCTGTTTTTGCAGTTTGGCCGAGGCCAGGTTTGAACCTGCCACCTTTGGTATATGGGGCTGGCACCCTACTCAATGAGCCACAGTCACCACCCTGCATCCTCATTTATAAGTGCAATGTGTTTGTAATTTCCCTTTATAACAATATATCTTCTCCAGTTTCAATATCAGGTGTATCCAGATCAAGTAGAATGATTTTGAAATATTTATTCTTTTTCTATTGTCTATAAGATTTGGCATGATATGTTTTTTGAAACTGTCTTTTACTTTTATTTACATAATATTAGTTGTCTATTTTTTGAGACTTTGGGAAAAAAATAAGAAGTTAACTGATGACTTCATACTGAGCCTCCGAGTCAAAGCATTCTATAATAGACATACTCTTATTTGACAATGTGAATGTTACTTTCTTTGCATTATTATTATTAATATTGCTTAATATTTTGATGCAGTAATTGTCTGTTTTCTTTTCTGAATGTATTTATCTTCATTCATTCTTTACGAGGTTTTTGTTTCTAGTCCTTATCTTAAACATTGTTATTATTATTAAATTTTAAGCCTTTTAAATTCTGTGAAGGCCAAAAGTGGAAACCTAATAAATACATGTATATGTAAAAATAAAAAACAATAAAAAGAAAAGATATCCACTTGGATTTTGTAGGGGATTACATTAAATCTATAGATGAATTTTGGGGAGCAAGGACAGCTGAATATTGAGAATGCATTCCATTTTGATTTGGTTTCTACATAACTTAGTAGTGCACAGTTATAAGTAAATGTATGACTTTGACAAAGGAGGAAATCAAGAATTGCTCAATAGGTCCGGTGCCTGTGGCTCAACGGGCTAGGGCACCAGCCATGTACAAAGGAGCTGGAGGATTCAAATCCAGCCCGGGCCGCCAAACAACAATGACGGCTGCAACCAAAAAATGGCCGGGCATTGTGGTGGGCACCTGTAATCCCAGCTACTTGGGAGGCGGAGGCAGGAGACTCGCTTGAGCCCAGGAATTGGAGGTTGCTGTGAGCTGTGATGCCACAGCACTCTATCCAGGGTGACAGCTTGAGGCTCTGTCTCAAAAAAAAAAAAGAATTGCTCAACAGAGCAAAGTTAACTGGCCTGGAGGGATTGAACTCATGGCTTTGACTTTAGAAATACAGTATTGGAAGTAGTTTCTCTTTAGCTTGATTCAAGTAAAATTTGTTTGGTTAGAATTAAATCTACATTTTTTTCATAGTACAAAAAGAAAATGCTCATCTTTGTCCACTACGATTAGTAGAACACATCTGAAAACTGACTGAACACTTGAGGTGGCAAATACATAAGATACTCCCATTATTACCTTGCTTTTTTCTCTCTCCCCACCTTGGCGGAAATCACTAATCAATTACAGCATCCTTTCTTAAATAACATACATACAGGTACTGTTTTTTGATTAGCAGTGGCCCTGAATGAATTCAGTTCCCCTTTCCTCCCATAGAGAGAATTCCTCCACCTATGATTCTGGGGTTGAGTTGGTTTGCAACATTCTTCTTAAAATGCGTCAATCTCTGTATTCCTTCCACCTGAATACATGAGGCCAAGGATTTTCCATTTGTTTTTTTCAACTCAAGTTTAATGGACAACTTTTGAATTTGTGTAAGAATAGTGTTAAGAAGCTTTCCTGATGGACTCTGTCCATCTCTGATTGGGGATTATATTAAAATCAGTATAATAGGGGCTTTAAACAGACTATAATGACTTAGTTGAAAGTGTTTTAACATTCAGGTAGGAGTTCCCCAAGCTCTTTGCTGCACTCAAGTAGGTGAGGCTGAGAGTGTATCCACTGTACTGACACCCCTGATGCTGAAGCCACAGCCACATAACCTACAGGGAACTCAGCCTCAGCTCAGAGGGGACCCATTCAGAGGGGGCCAATATTTACAATTCCAAGAATGTTTACACCCAAACCAAAGTTGATAATAATTCCTAACTTTTGCCTGTCATTTTCCATTCCAAATAACTTTATGTCATCCATGTCGGTTATTCAATATATTATTACTTATTTGCTATAATAGGTGGAACTAAAATGACCTTTTTCCCCTTTCACATGAGGTGTAATCAAAGTTCAAATAGGTGGCACCTTGTCTAAGGTCACATAATTAAGTAATAGAATTAAGAGTTGAGATTAAACCTCCTTATTTCCAATCGACTCTACTACTTCTTCCATCTGCTGGTCCCCCTGTGAGTTCAGTTTTCTCACCACCAGGTTGCTATTTCAGATCCATTGGGCTGATCCCATGTACTTTTCTCCTTGCTGAACTGTAGAAAACTTATTTTTTTAAGGATTGCCGTGACATTTTAAGGAAAGGAGGACAGGGATAGCGGCCTGGTAGAAAACAGATGCTTCAGTTGGTTATTACAGGCTTAGATGAGCTGAAAATTGCGTACCTTTGATTTCTCCTCTAAATTCCTTTGAGAAATAGATGCCCTGAATTCAGACTCATTTGGAAGGATGGGGTACATGACGGATTTCATTTTAGAACTGTTAAGTTGAGATGAAGTAGTGGTATGTATTGGTTCAAAAGACATACAAGTTTGATACTTAGGTGAAAAGTTAGCATTAAAAAAATACAGATTAGCCTCGGTGTCTGTGGCTCAATGGGCTAAGGTGCCAGCCACGTACACCTGAGTTGGTGGGTTCGAATCCAGCCTGGGCCCGCCAAACAACAATGACGGCTGCAACCAAAAAATGGCCGGGCATTGTGGCGAGCACCTGTAGTCCCAGCTACTTGGGAGGTGGAGGCAGGAGACTAGCTTGAGCCCAGGAATTGGGGGTTGCTATGAGCCGTGATGCCACAG
>CAUYON010099371.1:0-28640 GCA_963573935.1 Arctocebus calabarensis
GCCTGTAGTCCCAGCTACTTGGGAGGTGGAGGCAGGAGACTCGCTTGAGCCCAGGAATTGGAGGTTGCTGTGAGCTGCAATGCCACAGCACTCTATCCAGGGTGACAGCTTGAGGCTCTGTCTCAAAAAAAAAAAAAAAAAAAAAAAAAGACACCACTTTAATCAATCAGGTCAGAGTGAACACTCTCAAGGAGGACAACATTTTCTGAAGCCATTACAGGTTTTAAGATGTTATATGCAGCAAAACAAATATGTTATTTGCAGATTCAAAACAATCACTGGACATGCCAAAAAGCAAGAACACATGACCAAAGCCAAGAAAAAAATACGGACAATAGAAACAGATTCATAGATAATCCAGGTACTCTAGTTAGCACAAAATGATTTTAAAACTATCACGATTAATATGTTCCAAAAAATGGAGAGAATGCTGAAGAAATTATATAAAAAGGGAGTAAGTTTCACTAGAGAATCAGTAGCTTAATCAAAGAAAGATTCTGGAAATTAAAAAATGGATCTTACTATTTTTTTCTGAAATGGTTTTCTTCTTCATTAAATTTTTATAGGCATATTTTACTGGCAAAACAATTGTATTTAATAGTTGGCACTTTTTTCCATCTAGCTTTAGTCAAAGAAAAAAACTACAGTGAGGTTCACATAGGCATCACTCACTCATTATGGCTACATTCATACAGATATACTATGTATTATTTAACTAGTCTCTTGTGGAGAGATATTTGAGTTATTTCTCATCTTTTGACATTGTAAATAGTGAGGTAATAAGTAGCCATTTGATGTGAGCGAAACTATAAATTGTAATTATTGTGCCACAATGTGACACAGTTGAGTAAACAATAAGCATTGTAAATATTGTGTTGTTACTTTGTGGTGATTTTTTTTTTTTGTGCCCCTAGAGAAAACTATTATTTTTTTTGTGTGTCCCTAGAGAAAACTATTAAAACTATTTATTGTCTACAATTAAACTGAGTTACTACCCATTATTATGAACAATGAATTTCTTAGTAGTTCTTAGTAATTTCTTAGTAATTCTTAGTAATTCTTCTTTGATGCCACTCAGCCAGAAATCTGGAAAGAATTATGTAATGGCAAGATTTTTGATATTTTCCCAGGCACTTCCCAAATGCCACATCATTCTTTTGTTCTACAAGTATTTATAGAATGTTTCTATTTCCTGTATACGAGGTCTGTGTGGCCTAGGACAGATCCATTTTCAGCTAGCGCTTTAAGTGTTTCATGTGACTCTCTATATCTGATTCGGCATGATGCAGTCACAATAGCTCAGGAAGCAGGGAGAATTTTCATGTATGTCTTCAGAAAACGCACATGTATAAAAATTACTTTAAACAAAGTAAAGGTCTGGGCATATTCTGACATTTTAGCAAAAAGAAGTTCAATACGTTGAAATAAAGCTATTCCTTGAGATAGAAAAATATAATTGCTTTTCATGGATGCATTTCAGGAAATGATACCGCTGTTTGAGATGGTTCAGAAATTAGGACAGCTCACTATGAATTGTTTTCAGTCAATTTAGAAAAGATACCAGAAAGCTGTAGTAGGCAAAAAGCAGGTTTTGCAACTACAAAGCCTACATTGAAACTCAAGCAGTCATCGTTTGCTGCTGTGCCCTTGGAGAAGCCTCTTATTGTCTCAATTTTATCATCTGTACAACAAGAGGACACTGTCTTTATCCCGGGGTGGAACCATAGCTGAAGCACCGCTGGAGAAGCTCCCATATTGCTCACCAATGGCAGCATTGTAGGGAAGACCTTATTCCAAATCTTGCTCGTTTCCTCCCTGCCAAGTTGCCCACTAGCCACTGCATTCTCAGAATTTCCAGCAAGTATGTTGCCCCTGTTATACTTGAATTTCTTATTCTATGAATACGAATGTTCTGAAACTTAGTCCCTTGGTATATCAAGCAATTGGTACAGGTTGACAATGTTCCTCTCCTGTGCAGATGAACAAGTGTCTACCTACATTAATGGAGGATTCCTTCCTAAGCACCTCTTTCTGTACTAGTCGGCTTTCCAATCCCCGTGCCTGCACACCCACCTACACGAAGACACTGTGACCGGGATGTATGACATACGCTCAAATTAATGTACACCATCATTATGAGTCATCAGTCACTTGAAGGTCCATTTATAGAACATTTCTTTTAACCTTCTAGGTGAATAAAATATTCTTGGCATATTAATAGGACACTTGTCAAAAAAGCAAAAAAAGAGAGCTTTAATACGAACTGATGAACTGGCAAGCTCATGTTCTTCCTACTATTTTATTGTAGTAGGTTTATAAGAAAGGCTTCTTATTTAACTGATGAAAAATAGTTTTTTTACAGGGACAGGAAGCCTTAATCCTAGAGAAACTTCCTTGTTTATTCTTCTTCAGGGTATATTGCTCTTGCATTTTATTTCTATTATTATTATATTGTAATATACAATGAAATGATTATACAACTTGCCATAATGCAGAATCAGTGGTAGCCCTGAGCTTGTGTTTCTGGAGCTAGACAGTGCCAGTTCTAGCACCACTCCACTCTAGATCCACTCTAGATCATCGGGGTTAGATTCTGATTAGATTTGGAGTGCACAACCTAGACCCATCGCACATGCAGTCTACTGTAGGGTTTGCACTCCCACGATGCGGCTGCTGATAGCAGGTGGAGCTCACACAGTGATAAAGTGGAGTCCTAACAGGTGGTGGGCTGGTACCAGCCTGTTGGGTACCGCAGCACTAGAGGATGTTGCAGGCCCAAGATGGAAGGAACTTGGGTCTTTAAATTACCAGATTGAATTGTTACATGGGTTATAAATCAACTTCTCCTGTGTAAAGCCATTGCAACAGACTGTTGACTGTTTCAACAGGGAGCTTCACTCCACTCAATCCAGATCCCAAATGGAAGTCACTTGCACCTTATGATATGAATCCAACCATTGCTATTTTCTTTTATTGTCCCCTACCTTCAGTGATCACATTTATGTTTCCCAATATATATTCCATGGAATCGTAACTGCTAAGAATGTGAACATATATATATATATATACATATGTATGTATTATTTGTACTTTGTAACACTGGCTCAAGGAAGGATTAATTTGTTCACTTACTGCAGGACCTTCCAGGGCCTTTATATTTTTTGAATTTCTAAAATGGGACTAGGGTAAGCAGTATTTTTCAAACATATTTAGTATCATATTATTTCCCACCTTTTATTAACATATTATGAAGTGTATTTTAAGAAACGTCAGTCTAGACAAGTAGAGTCATAGCGCAGGTCACCTTTGCACATGAATTTTTCTGCCCCTGCATTATTTCCTTCCATCCATGTGCTTTTCCATATGTGAAGGGACACATGCAGGCAGCTGGTGCCCAAATTGTACGGCAATGTCTTTAAAAACCAAGGTAGACCATTTAGACATCCTCCATGTGTGCTGGCCGGAGGAGGGGAGATTCCTCTGAACTCCAAAGCTAAATTATTTCTCCATATAATTAGCATTGGTTTCTGAAATTATCTGAGTACTATTTATAGGCTCTACTGCATCTAACTTGAATGTAATGCAGAATGTTTTGTGGAGCAATGACAATTAATTGGCTAAGGTTTCAATTGAGCTAAACTGTCGTAACTAATGCATTGTCACCTCAGCATTCAAGCTCTTTTGGGCATTCAGGCAACAGGACACAAAATAGACACATTTTGATTAGAGATAAGGGACAGAAGGGAATGAAGAATTAATTCTACTATTACTTTGAGGTGAGGGCTGGGCAGCCAGGACAGCACAGGCAACGAATCCAAATATATTCCAGCCCTGTTGCATCACTTAGTAATTTGGCCTTGGGTAATTTGCTTTACTTCCTTCTGCTTCAGTTTTCCATCAGCAAAGGAAAGATAATAATCATATCTACCCTATTAAGCATGGAGAATTAAATGAAAAAATACAGAATTAACATTAGCTATTATTTATATTATTGTTATTATTAACCCAGTCCTTTGGAAGGCACATCAGAAATAAGGCAGTTATTTACCAATGAATCATATGCTTTTGTTGAACGAAGGAGACTAACAGGAATATTGTTAGGAAATCAAAGTATCATCGACATTCCATCTTTCATGCCACTCAAAAATCATGCCCCAAACATATCCATTTACAAATGTCTTGCATCATTAGAAAGGAAGAATGGCGTTCTTTCTACAGCCCAGAAAAATGATAGATCTTGTGATTGATACACTTGTACAAGCCCTGTACAATTTAGACCAATTTGATTTTTATTATCTCTTTTCGGAATTTAGAGAAGATAAGTTTTGCCTGCACTGTGCTTTCTAGATTTGGACATTAGTCAACATTTAATTCAATGAAATGTTACATTGTCACCATCAATGCTGTGGGAAACAAGGCTTTCCCAAAGTAGAACTCACAGGTGTCTTTTAAACATTCATCCCTTCTCTTGTTCTTGGCACAGCTGCCCTGTTCCGTCAAGGAATACCTGGTGAGTACATTTTCTTTGTAAGAGAGATATTTTTCTTCTTTTTAGCTCTGCTTTAAAGTTATTAACAGAAAAAGCTAGCTGACATTCAATGCTGATATATAAATACACTGAGAAAGAGAAAAGTTATCTTGGGATAAAGATGTGGATGAAACTGCATCTCCAGACAATTTGGTGGAAAATAGAATTAGTTTTATTGATGTGTCAAATAGAAGGTCATTTTGAAATATTCTCTTTCTTATTTCCCTTCAATCATCCTTTTGTTTTTGTATTTATTTAAACATAATAAACAAACACTTGCTAAGCACTTAGTATATATAAGGTCCACTGTTTAACTCCAAGATTTTTGTTCTTTTTTAAAAAATGTTTAAAATACAGGTCTACCATCTGGTTGGGGCATTAAAACAAAGATGCTTATATAGGCAACATATAGAAACTAAAGGAATTAACATATAACCCAACTAATAGTTATTCTTTATTGAATGCCTAAACTGTGCCAAATATTTTTTCTGTGACTTGAAGAAAAAATATAGGTGCAATTATTTGCTAATTTAAACCTTGCATGCTTTATCCCCATGAGGTAGGTAACAGAATCAAGATATATGTGTTTAGTAACCTTACTAACAATGTATTGCTAATAAATATTGGGAATAAGATTTGAATGAGTCTATTCTCTGAGGCCTCTTAATCACCATATCACACAAAGAATAAAATTTACCACTAGTTATTAGATACTTAGAAGTCCTTAAATATTGTTAGAAAGAGGATAATGATACTTCACCATCATCATGAAGGCCACTGTCATCGACAGAGCTCTGTTGCTGCTGAATCATGAGTTCAACACAGACCTATGTGAAAATAAACCCAACTCAGTATGGATTTATTCAATATAAATTGAATATATATCTATTTGCACATTTTTAATTAATTGAATATATTTTTATAGAGGAGTTTTCCATTTACAAAAAAATCAATCAGGAGATACAGTCCTCTCTTATGCTCCCTTTTCTCCACACTCTCCCACTGTATAGCATCCCCTGTTATTAACATCTTTCATTAGTGTGGTCCATTGGTTAGAATGTGCATGATTAACAAATAGTGATATATGATGACTTAAGCAAGTCATACAGTTATTAGTGTTCTTTCTGTGTAATACAGTCTGTGGGTACTGTAATGAGTTCATTATTATGATATCATACAGAATTGTTTCCCTGCCCTAAAAATCCCTGTACCCCTTTTATTCATCCCTGATCTCCCTTTCCCTGAACCTCTGATATTTTCGCTTTCTGTATAATTTTGCCTTTTTCATCATGTCTTATAGATGGAATCATAAGAATGTGTAGCTTTTTCAGACTGGCTTCTTTCACTCAGTAACAGACATGTAAGTTTTCTCCAGTATACTTTGTAGCTTGATAATTCATTTCTTTTTTATTACTGAATAATACTCCTTTGTCTAGCTGTGCCATAGTTTATCCATTCACCTATAGAAGAATATTTTAGTCATGTCCACATTTTGACAGTTATAAATAAAACTGTAATTATCATTCACGTGTAGGTTTTTGTTTGGACATAACTTTTCAACATGTTTGGGTAACCAAAGGACATGATGGCTGGATCCAATGGTAAGAATTACAAGAAGCTGCCTAACTGTCTTTCAAAGTAGATGAAATCTCCATTTTTTAAAAAGCAATGCTAGAAATCACATGGAGCCGTTTTGCATTCAGTATTGAATGAGAGTTCTTGTTACTCCATATCTTAGTCAGCATTTGGTGTTGGCAGGGATTTTAGGTGTTCTAGCAGGTGTGTAGTGGTGTTCCATTGTCTTTTTAATTTGCAAATGTTTAAGGATGTATTTTCAAATGCATGTTTATTGTCTGCATATCTTTTTTGGTGAGGTGTCTCTTCAGATCTTTTACCCATTTTTAAATTTGGAGATCTTTGTATATTTTGGATTTCTATGTTTTTCTCTTTGTATTTTACAAACATTTTTCTGCTTGGCTGTTGCCTGTCTGTTTATTCTCTTAACAGTGACTTTAATGTATCTATTTAATTTTTTTAATTGAATCTTAACTGTGTACATTAACATATTTATGGGGTATAATGTGTAATTGATATACAATGTGGAATGCTTACATCATACTGATTAACATAACCACCACCTCACTTACTTGTTTGTTGCAGTAAGACATTTATAATCTACTCTTACTAGTTTTGAAATGTACTGTCACATTGTGCACATTAGGTGAGGTCCCACCAAATACCCTCCCTCCTTCTAGTCTTCCCCTTTCCCTTATCTCTTTCTCCTCTTTCCTCCTTCTTTCTATTATAGTTGTATTTTATCATTCATATGAATGTGTAGGTGATTATATGTTGGTTTCATAATAACATTGAGTACATTGGATACTTTTTCTTCCACTTTTGAGATACTTCACTAGGAAGAATATGTTCCAGCTCCATCCAGGTAAACATAAAAGGTACAAAGTCTCCATCTTTTTATGGCTGTATAGTATTCCATGGTATATATATACCACCATTTATTAATCCATTCATGGGTTGATGGGCACTTGGGTTGCTTCCATGACTTGGCAATTTTTAATGAAATGAATTTCATGTTTATTTATTGAAAGAATTAACTTTGTCAAAATATCCACAGTATCCCAAGTAATCTACAAACTCAATGCAATCTCCATTTTTTCTAAAGCAATGCTAGAATTCACATGGAACCATGAGACTTTGAATAGCCAAAATAAACTAATATTTTATGTTTTTTTAACCAACAATTTCCCAATTTCCCCAGCTTCTGGTAAGCACCATTGTACTTTCTATTTGTAGGAGTTGAACATTTTATATACTACATACCATACTTGTCTTTTTGTGCTTGGCTTATTTCATTTAACATAATGTCTTTTAAGTCACCTTCTTTGCCTACATTTTATAGGGTAATTTGTTTTCTTGCTTTTGCATTATTTATGTTCCTTATGTATTTATTTGATACTTCATGCTTTTTAAAATTTTTTATGTTTAATTGTAATTGATACATAATAGTTGTATATATTTGTACAGTACATATAATGTTTTAATATAAGCATATGCTATGTAATAATAACATCTGGGTAAGGGGGATATCAACCATTTCAAGCATTTATCATTGCTTTGTCATTAGGGACATTCTAATTCCATTTATTTTGATATTTTGAAGTATACTGTAACTTATTGTTGACTATGGTCACTTTGTTGTGCTATCAGATATGACCCATTCTATCTTTCTAATTGTATTTTTGCACATAATCACCGTCCCTACTTTATTCCACACTTCCCAGCTTCCGTTAACCACCATTCTACTCTCTGTCTCCATGAGGTCAATTAATTCTTTTAATATTTAGTTCCCATATATGAGTGAGAACATTAGAGATTTGTCTGTATTTGGCATATTCACTTTATGTATTTTGGATATTAGCATAATGGCAGTTATGTGGTTTGCAATTATATCCACTGATTCATTATGTTGTGTCTTTGCTCTGCTGATTGTTTTCTGTGCTGAAGTTTTATAATTTGATGTAATTTCTTTTGTCTATTTTTGTTTTTGTTTCACTTACTTCTAGTGTTGTATTCAAAAAATTTTTTTCCCAGACTAACGTCATCAAACTTTTCCTTTATATTTTTTGTAGTTTTAGTTTCAGGTCATACATTTGAGTGTGTAATCCATTTTGAGTTGATTTTTGAATACGGTATAAGATGAAAGCCTAATTTCATTCTTCTGCTGTGGATGTCTGGTTTTTCCAGCACCATTTATGAAAGAGATTGTCCTCTCCCCATTGTATGATTGGCATCTTTGCCAAGAATGAATTTGTTTCTGATCTTTGTTCTGTTCCATTGGTCTATGTATGTCTGCACTTGTTGCAATACCATGCGGTTTGACTGTTAGAGCTTTGCAAATCAGGTAAGATGATGTTTCTTTTTTTATTCTTTAGGAGTGTTGCTAAATATTCATTACCATACTTTGGCCTTTTGGCTAAGATAAGTATAAAAAAGTTATCACTAAACCCAAGGTTGACTGAAATTACTTTATCATCTACAAGTCACGTAATTTTGAACCTCTCGTTTAGTTCTATGATCTATTTTGAGTTACTTTTTAAGGGAAATGCCAGGTTTAAGTTAATTTTTTTTTGCATGAGAGTGTCTGATCATTTCGTACCACTGTTAAAAAGGTTACCTACCTTTTCTCTATTAACTTGCTTTTGCTGCTTTGTCAAAGACCAGTTGACCATAGTTGTGTTGGTATATTTCTGGTCTCTATATTCTGTTCTCCTTATTTATTTATTTCTCTGTTCACCAATACTGCACTGTCTTGATTAATGTAGCTTCACAGAAAATCTTGAAGTTGAATAACATCAGGCTTCCAACTTTTTTCTTCTTCAGTATTGTGTTTGCTTTTCTGGTATAAACTTTCTAATCAGTTTGTGGATAGTCAGAAAATAACTTGTTGGAATTTGATTGGGACTATGCTGACTTAATAGTCAAATTGGGAGGACTGACATTGAGTCTTCCTATTCACAAACAGGGAGTATCTCCTCATTTTATCTATCCGTCCATCTATCTTCTTTAATTTATCCACAGAGTTTTCCAGTTTTTATGTTTTGCACACACACAAATTACTTACATTGTATAAATCCTAAAAGAAATATGCAACTAAACTGCATAAAAAACAAGCTAATGAAAAAAAAATCATTTTACCATAAGGACACTTGCACTAGATTCTTTATTGCACTCAATTTACAATCCAGAATGTGGAAAAAACCTAAATGTCCATCAACTCAGGGATAGATTAACAAATTATGGTACATGCACACAATGGAATACCTATCATTCAGCCATAAAAAGATGGTGACTTCACATCTTTTGCAGGAGCCTGGATGGATGTTGAAATGCATTCTTCTTTTTTATTTTTTTGCAGTTTTTGGCCAGGGCTGGGTTTGAACTCACCACCTCTGGCATATGGGGCTGGCGCCCTACTCTTTTGAGCCACAGACGCCACCCCGATATACATTCTTCTTAGTAAAGTATCGCAAGAATGGAAAAAAAGAATATCCAATGTACTCAGTACTAATATGGAACCAGTAGATGATCCAATGTATACCCAAATAGGAGAAAAACCCATTTCAATTCAAGGTGGAGGTAAGGGGTGACAAGGGAAAGGGAGAGGATTGGGGTGCTCTGACTGAATGGGCATGGTGTGGTGGGGGTTTGCACACATTTTGTGTGTGGGACATAACCACAAGATGAACTTTACCTAACAATATCAAACATTTTGAACTGGTTGTTCGTAACCCTCCATTAAACCAAAATAAATTTACTTACAATTAAAAAAAATATATGCTAATGCAATACCATATTTTTAAAAATGGAGAAACAGAAGGCCAGAAAGAAAATGAAATTTGCATCATAACTGGTTAGCGATAGAGGCAGAAACTGCACCCAATGCATCCAAGTTTTCTGACCTATAGTAATATAGATGAATAGATCTTTTGTTTGGTGTGGAGGGGCTTTGATTTTATCATAATTTTGCATAGATCCTTGTACTAGGTATCTATTTCTGCATAAAAAAATACCCTCAAAATGTTAAGAATTTAAACAACAAACAATTTCTGTAGGACAAGAATCCAAAGATGGCTTAGTGGGGTGCCTCTATCTCAACATTTCTTATTATGATAGATTGCAGCAAGATGTGGTATTATCTGAAGAATCAAATGGGAGAAGGTCCACTTTCAAATTCACACACATGTTTGTGGGTAGTGCTCAGGTTCTTGCCATATGATCCTTTCCAAGGGACTACTCACTTCCCGAGGGCAAGTTATCAGAGGGGAAGCCCAAGACAGAAGCTACAGTCTTTTATAGCCTTAACAGTAACACCTTGTTATTTCCACCTTATTTATGTATTTTTTTTAAGAGACAGAGTCTTACTCTGTCATCCTCAGTAGAGTGCTGTAGTGTCACAGCTCACAGCAACCTCCAACTCCTGGGCTTACGTGATTCTCTTGCCTCAGCCTCTTGAGTAGCTGGGATTACAGGTGCCCGCCACAACGCCTGGCTATTTTTTTGTTGCATTTTGGTGGGGGATGGGTTTGAACCCACCACCCTTGGTATATGGGGCCGGCGCCCTACCCACTGAGCCACAGGCACTACCCACTTCTGCCTTATTCTATTCATTAGAAATGGATCACTAAATCAAACACATACTCAAGGGAGGAGATTAGAGAGGAGTATGGATAGGTTGAGTGGGGGACGGGCAGGAATGACCAGAATTCATCTTCAAGGCTTCCACCACAAACTGCATTCAGGCTTTTTGGGTAAAGTAATCAAGAAATACAAAAAATTGATGGTGGAATTGCTCTGTGCTTGGACCTCTCCTTCAGATGAGAGCAAAACTATTGATCATGGAAGAGGTAGAATCTGATACTTCTGCATAATAACACACTTTGATCTTTCATGAAATCACCACCAAGCTCTAATTTTAGGATTACAGCAATACCATTAAGTCTATTCTTCTCTGGCCATACATGCCTGACCAAATCTAGTTCTCTCATCAGAGGATTTTTTTTAAGTAAAAAAGAATGCATCTCCTATCAGTGAAGACCAAAATTTTAAAAACCTTTCATGTGAAACATTTTCCGATACACTTTTTCACATGGTTCTTAGAACACATACATGCAGAGACTATATAGAACACATACATGCAGAGACTATATGAATACCAAACTCAATCAAACTAAATTGAGAATATCATAAAAAGCAAAGGTATTATATAATATATAAAATGTATACATATTTACCTTTTTGGTCTCTTTTTCAAAAATCACCTGATCTTCAAAACATCTTTGTGAGCTACATAATACTATTATTCTGTACAAGAGAAAGGAGATCTGAGAATTTGCTCAATATCATGCCTCTGAAGCTGACTTATAACTCTGATTATATAGCATCAAAATTAGATTCCAGTAATCTATATGCCTCTGAACCAAATAGGAGAAATAAGGAAAACACCCAAAAGAGAGGCAAAAATCTTCATGTGTTTTTATCTCATAATTGGACATTCCTTCTTAGGCCATTTACTTTGAAAAGTTTCCTTTCTATAAAGACTGCAGGAAGAAGAGAAAAAAATGTGATTTAACCCAGAGCTTAGAATAAGTCCTGTGAATCTCTAAAACTTTGTTGGAGATGTTAGACTCTGGAAAGAGTTGTACTTAAAAGCTTCAGGCTTTTCTCTGATTCTCCTTTCATATGATTTGTGAACATAAAGTCATTATGTAGATGTTCTCTCCACTGAAAGACCCCTTCACTTTGATAAACCTTGAAGTTTTTCAAAGATAAAGCAAATTTGAAAATAGAGAGATTCAAGAAAATGTGGACCCAAAAGCTGAACAGTTCTCCATAATATAATAAAAAGCTATTTCCATGTTAGTTAGCATTTCTTCCTATCATATTATATTTCCCTTAGGAAAAATATATTTTCTAAGTTAAGATTTAGATTGATTCATCTCCAAAACATATTGATCCGAGTTGGATGATGAGTATGGGTTCTTTTCCCATAGTTGAAGCAGGGGTCAAAAAGTCCCAGGAGATTGAAGATATAGAGGCAATGTTTTTGTTTGGTGATGTTGGAGTGATCCTGAAAGAAATTGGATTGATCTTATTCTAAAGTTTAATCTTGACTATTATACAGAAGTATCACATGTGATGCTTTCCAGAATAAGCCAGACTTTGCAAAATATAATTTGTTGTTCCTTGTGCTAGTGTCAAAGAATGAGGAGATACAGATAATAAGGCCTAATTTCTGTGAGACCTAGTACAGATTGATCTTAAATAAATGGACATTCCTGGTGTCAATCACTCCTGGAATAAAAGTTGCCTTCCCATAAGGGAGTATAAGTGTCCACATATATTCTCTCCTTGTTAACAATGAGAAAACTGGACAAAATATATTAAAGAATTGTTTTAGACATTGTAAAATAGACAGTATAGGACTATGATGTCTGAAAGAAGATAAACAGATAGAGTGAGCTCTATAATTGCCCTGGTTTTATGCCGGGAGACATTTTAAAACCTTGCCACAAGGTAGAAATTCAAACACAGTCCAGAGGTCTCCCTGAGTTGGTGAATACAGTGATTGGAGTTCAGAAAGGCTGAGGTGGTTATGATTTGTAAAGCAGATCTCTGAGAGAAGGAACATGTACAGAGAAATAGCTCTAGAAATATGTGTATTCCTGTCCTTGAATCTGTGACCATTCCGCACAGGCAAGAGGGACACTCACAAAGCTAAACAAAGAATAACTCCTGAGGATAGAGCAAATTCTGGGGCAGAGGAGGAAGTTATAAGCCATTGATTCCTGGGGTTTATACAGTATGTAGAACCATGTAAATCCCAAATCCTGATAGAGAGACCTGAGTGAACGCATTGAATATCCATCAAAGATGCACAATGGACATCTAGACCAGTCTTAGACTCAATCAAAAAACTGTAAAAAAGCTCTAAAAGGGTCAAACTGATATGCAAATTAGTTAACTACCTGTAGAAACAAAGTCCAACATTGTTTAACATACATAAAAATATTCATCATTCTAGAAAATAAAGTCATAATATCCGGTATCAATCAATAAATAAACCAAGTATGCCACAAAGAAGAAAAGTTTAATTACTAAGAAGGATGAAAATCAGTCAGGAATAATTTCTGGTTTGTGTTTGCTATGTAAAGAGCTTGGAAATTATCACTCCCATCCTCATAAGAAAAAATTGATCCAATGTAATATCAACAATTCTACCTAAAACCAATGGAAAACTGGGACCACACAACAAACCACTGGCCCCCAAACTAGAAGACAGAGAAAATCACAAGTTATTATGGCAAAAACCTTAATGGGAACCAGTATTGGGAAAGAAAAACTTAATCTGAAATTGATAAATTGCTGGAGGCTCAATGTGGATAAGTTTGAGAGTTAAAAACCCCAGGGTGGAGAAGGAACAGTCATAGGGGTCACACACTTACATGAGTTTTATATCCAGCAGTTCTCCATGTTCTCACAGAGATGACTGGCAAAAAATCCCCTGTGCTTCTAGCATAAGGAGAAAAAAATCATCATTTTGAAATACATCCAGAGCATTTTGTTGTTCTTAGCAAGACCTGCCATCAAGAAAAGGCATTTTATTCCAGCCTAGCCAGTTGGGGTTTTACCAAAGCTTAACTGTCCTGGAAGAAAGAAAATACCCAAGTTCCACTGGCCTTCTTGTCTCACCAAAGGATGAAGCAACACAAAATAAAATAAAATTGAAAACCACTTGTGAATGTCACAATCCAAAGACATCAGCTCACTAAAAGCCTGACACCAAATCATAGAACTATAGAATGATTTTCCTTCCCTGAATGTTACAATAACATTAATAGGGTTTGTATAAAAAAAAGGAAAATTCAAGTGAAAGAACTATACTTCTCAGATCTTATTTAAGAATAAATCTCAGAGGAGGCAAATACACCAGAGGAAACTTTTGTATGTGACATCTACAGTTACAGCAAATAATAAATACAGCCTAAGCTCTAGCCCTATAAACATAAAGCCTCTTACTAAATGCTTGCTTACCTCTCAGTTCCTCTTATCAAGCACATCATATACAGCTTGCAATAAAAACATTATAAGGTATACTAAAAGACAAAAAAAGACAGTGTGAAGAGACAGGGCAATAACTTGAACTAAACTTAGATCTGGCAGAGGTGTTAGAATTATTAGACTGGGAACTTCAAGCAATTATGATTAATATACTAGGAGTTCTATTGGAAAAAGCAAACAATATATAAGAACAGATTGATAATGGAAACAGAGAGAGGGAAACTCAGAAATTATTCAGATATCAGAAAGCATCAAAAGGAAATGCTAAAATTAAAAAAAAAACTATAAATGAGATAAAAAATAACTTTTATGGGCTTATCAGTGGACAGGACACTGCCAAGGGAAAAAAATCAGTGAACTTGAAGAAGCTGACAGAAACTTCCCAAATTGAAGTGCAGTGTATGATGACCCTTTGATAGTTGAAGATTTCTATGTGTACAGAAAGTACGTCAATATGGAAAATCTGAGAGAACAGAAAGAAAAGGAAGAAAAAGAAAAAATTGAAGTGCATAATGAAAAAGAATGAAAAATAATATCAAAAGGTACAACATACATACAATAAGTATACCAGAAGATGAAGAAGAAGAAAAAGAAACAGAGGAATTATTTGAACTAATAGCAATGGAAAAATTTCCAGAATTAATAACATCAAACCATGGACAACAAAAAGTTACCACCTTGGCATATCAGGTGCAACCTGCAAAAAATCAATGTTTAGGAAAAATTTGAACAAAAAGCCAGAGAAAAATATGCCTGTACAGAACTGTACAGACCAAGAAAAGAGCCCCAACAATCCAAATGAAAAAATAATTAGTTAAAAGACACACACGTCAATACCAGAGATGATTCAATTAGCATACAGGGAAGTTAAAACAGCTACTGTGAATGTATTCAATATGCTCAAGTATTTAAAGGAAGCACGAGCCATAATAAAATGATAAATGGAAGATATAAATAATAATAGAACACCTGGAGATGAAAAATAATTTTTTAAATGAAAATTTCACTGCATTATATTAATAGCATACTAGATACTTCAGAAGAAAAAAAATCAATGAATGGAAAGACATAACAGAAATTATTTAAAATAAAGAAAAACTGGTTAACATAGCCTTCACCGCATTTTCTTAGTTATTGTGTTAAGACATTTATATTCTACACTTAGTATATTTAACATGTACCCTTGTCAGTTTGATGAAAGTATTTCAAATTGTATATAAAACCAGCACATTGTCCCCCATAACTGCATTAATGTACACAGTATGATTTAATAAACCAAAATGAAGAAAAAGAGTGAAAAGAGTGAATAGCTTTAGAAACTATTTGTCAATAGTAGAGGTCTGAAAATATTATAATTAGAGTATCAGAAAAAGAAGAAAGGGAGAGGGCAAAAATAATTTGAAGAAACAGTGATCAAAATGCTCCTTATTTGATGGAAAGGGAAAACCCACAGATGCAAAAAGCTAAATAAGTACCATCCAGGTCACATACACACACACACACACACACCGAAGAGGGTAATCAAATTTTTAAATATTAGCAATGAAGAAAAATCTTGAAAACAGCAAAAGAAAATAAGTATTGTATGAAGGAAACAATGATAAGAAAAATCACTGACTTTTTATTGTGAGAAACACTGTAAGGTAGAGGGCAATGGAACAGCAGCTTTAAAGTACTAAAAGAAAACACTGTCATTTTAGAATTCTATTGCCAGGAAAAATATTCTTTACAAATGAAAGTGTAATAAATCTTTTTTTTCCAGAAAAACAAAATCTGATAAAATGCATTGCCAGAAGAGACTTGTACTATAAAAAATGTTGAACAATGTTCTGTAGGCTGAAAGAAAATACCAGATGAAATTTGGATTTATACAAAGAAAGAACAAATGCTGAATGTAGCAAGTATGTTGCAAACATGTGAGTATATATAAAATATTTTTTCTCATTCTGAGTTAATTTATAAGGGAATTTACTATATAAAGAAAACTTAATAACAATGGACGTGGTATTTTTAATGCAAATGTTTGATAACAATGATGCAAAGGATGCAATGGAGATTCAAAAGAAACAGTATACTGATGTAAAAATTTAATATTATACATACTTTCAGAGTGGTATGTGCAGGTAGATTGTGGCACATTAAAATTGCATTTATAAACAATAAAGGAAACCTAAAAATTAAAAATAAAATGAAGAACTAAAAGCTAAAGAAAAAGAGGTAAAACTATGAAACATAATTGGAAAGAGGCACAAAGGCAGGATTGGGGGAGGATGTAAGAACAAAGATGATAAACACAAAGCAAATAGCAAGACAGCAATTTGAATCAAACATTGACAATTATCTTCAACTTAGTATTCTAAATCCTAAACTTGAAAGATGGATTATTGGAATGGCTAGAAGTTAGATCCCAAGTGTATGTTGTCTGTAAGAAACTCATTTTCACTATACAGAAAGAGATAATATAAAAGCAAAAGGATAGAAAAAAATAATGTAAACTGTATGATAAAGCTGAAGTGGTTTTAGTAGTATTAATTTCAGGTAAGAAAGACTTCAGAACAGGAAATATTGTGAGAGATAAAGAGGTTCTTTTTAAAATAATAAATAGAAAATTTAACAATTGTAAATGTGTATGCACCTAATAATAGGAATATAAAACACATAGAGCAAAAACTGATAGAACCAAAAAGAAGTGGACACATCTCCACAGGAATAGTAAGAGATTTCAAAACTCCTTTTTCTTATTAGAATAAACAGAAACATCAGTAAGGACGAAGGAGACAATGCTATCAGCTAACTTTACTTAACTGAAATTTATGAAACATTGGGCAAGAAGGCCCTACAAAAAACAAAAACTATGAAAATTTAAAAAGAGAAATATTTGGAACATAGAGAAAACACCTTACCCAACAGCAGTGTGAGGTAGGTTCTTTGAAAGTACACATGGAGCATTCACCAAGATAGCTTCTATTCTGGGTCATAAAACCTAATTAAATTTAGAAGCATTGAAATATGAATGTAATAAAATTAAACCAGAAGTTAATTTCAAAAGGATATTGCTAAAATCACCCAATACTCAAAAATTAAATCATGCATTGATAACTAATGTGTAAATAAAGGAAAAAATTAAAATATTTTTAACTGAATAAAAGCACAACTGATCAAAATTTGTGGGATGGAGCTAATGCATTGCTTATAAGGAAATTTATACTTTAAGCATTTATGTGAGAAAAGGAAAAAAGATCTAAAATCAATGACTTCCTGCTTCTACTTTAAGAAAGCAGGAAAAAAAGAAAAGGAAAGAAAAGAAATCAGTGAAGTTCCCAGCAGATGACATTTGTGGATTCTGAAAACAGCCATAACTTTCATTGCTTGCATGTTGTGTTGCCATTTTTGCCTGCTCTCTCCTGTTGAGCTCTCTCTTAAGAGCTATGCCTAGGCCTCCACAGTTTCAGGGAGCTAAATGATTTTAAGATGGAAAGAAGAGATTTGGAGCAACACAGAAGAGAAGTATAGCGAGCCACAAATAAAGGGAGATGTGAGAATCATAAGCATTTCCTGGAGATTTTCTAGAAATATGTAGACAAAGAAATGTGGGGAAATATTGGAATCCCTGTAATTAGATAGGTTTAAGACTCTGAAATTTAAGAATTAATGAACTGTCCCCTTATAGGCTAGGAAAATTTGAGTCAATAATTTTTGTAAAGCTATTTATTTTCTCTATGCCTACAAATGGGCAGTCATAGAAGTTTTCACTGTGAGGAAACAATTAGAATAAAGACAGATTAACTTTGGATAAATTTAGAAGATAGCTGGTTGGTTGCACATCAGAGTTTGGGGGGAGTTGCAGATCAGTACTGATAAAGTGACAGTGGATGTCTCAATCAGATCCTGCCACAAAGACTCAGTTTCATAGGCCATGGTTACTTTCATATAATGGGAAGTTCCATGAGAACCCTGGATCTTCTGACTTCTAGTACAAGGCCTTTCCCATACATGATATTTTTTTCTGATTAATGGTGTGCAATAAACTGACTTGCCCTAGGAAGTCATTTAACCAACAAATATTTATTAAATATTTTCCATGTACCACATCATATTTAAAGTCCTGGCTATACCTGGGAATGAACAAGACAGACAAACTCTTGGCTTTCCCATGTTATACCTTGCAGAAGGAGGGAAGACTGAACACAAATACCTAAAGAAGTAATTACAGAAGATAACTTCAGTGCCGTCAAAGTGAAAGGGGTGATGTGACTGAATGAATGGGAGAGAAGAGGGGGAAATATTTATTAAGGGGGTCAGGGACTGCTCTCTGCACAAGTGGCATCTGAGGGAAGACTAAATGAGAAGACAGTTGGTCATGTGAAGATTAAGACCCTTCCAGTCTGAGAAAAGCACAAGTCTACAAGCTTCCAGGCTGGAATATTCTAATTGAAGCAGACCTTGTCTAGAAGAGGTTGCCATGCATAGCAAAGCAGATCTGGGGCATCACTCAGGAGACTTACCTGTGAGTCTCCTTTCACCGTGGAAGGAGACCCAAAGGTAAGTCTCACTTATTGAAGAGTCATAATCAGTTCCCCTCCTATTCCTAAAACTTACAGGATAGTCAGACACATTAGATAAAATCACTTACGCGAAAGCAAGCTAAAAATCTAAAAAAACAGCCTCCACCCAGAGAAAAACTTATCCTTTGAAAGCCCACTGAGAGTTAGGATGCTCTCAGATCCCCATAGAAGCCAAAGGAATGACACTAACACTTTCTTCATCCTGGTCCATTTGCTTACAAATACTTGAATGCAATAAAAAAAAATGGCTTAGCCCCTGCTTCAGATTAAGGTTAGTTTAAGAAAACAGCTTGTTTGGCCTAGAGCAGAATAGGGTATGTCCCCAAACTTCATTATTCTTTGGAACAGCAGGGAGTATGAGACCCTCCCATGTGACAATATAGTTTAGCCCCAAACCATACTGCAGCTAGGTTGTGCTCAATCCCAGAACCACATTTTGCCTGAAATGGAGCAAATGCTTTAGAGATATGTTCATAATTGTTTTCTTTAGACAGAAGCCAATACATGGATTTTGCGTGTGTTTGTGTGTATGTAAGAAAGGTTTAAAAAAAAACCTTTCTCTTGTTTTTGAGAAACATAAATAATTACATTTGCTTTATGGCCTCAGTTTGAGGGCAAGTTTAAAAGACAGTTTCCAATCCGACAGAATTTGCAGTGATGGATGAAGGAGCGCACACGTAAGTGTGCTTGCACATGCATGATGGCATTTTGAGGGTGCCAGCCTATTATTCACGCAGGCTGACTCCAGTTAAATGACAGGAACAGGAAGGATACAGTTTCCAGAAGACACAGGTATACCAAGAGGAATCCACTGCTTGGGAGAAATTGAAGAAATGTTAGTGAAATTACACAGACAGTCTACAACACTCTTTATGAATAACTCATGAGAAAACTAAAAATAAGACAGCCCTTCATGAAGTTGAGTATTTATGAGGGAATTGAACGTGTACAGAGATTGCTTATGAGGGCATCTCGGGCTGGCTAAATGGTTATCTCATTAAGAAAAGTACTTGGGATCTGTAGATATACAGATGGGGGTGGAGCTCCCTTTGAATGATACAATTATGTTTGGCACTTACTGTAGCATCCTTAATCTAAGTCTTTTAGAAGGACAGTAGTAATTCTATCTTATCACTCTCTATGAAATGACTGAGGGCCTGTGTACCCATTTAGACAGATGACAGGCAGGAGGAATGAGATAAACTTAACTATAAAATTAGCTTCTCTACCTTCTATCCTCAACAATCTTCTGTCTCGTTTAGGCAGAAGTTGCAAATCTGTTGCCCAGCTACTGATGAGCATTTTTGTTACTTTTCACCTCCTTCCACTACTGGTTTGAAAAGGCAGACTAGTAGCTAACATTTTAAACTGAGGCATTACTTGAATTTCCAACTTCTGTTGAGAAATAGAAAGACTCAGCCTCATCAGGCTTTTGTTCTTGCATGTCTAGAATTATTTGGAGTTGGGCAGCAACTCCCGCTTGATAAAACATGTGTTTTTTGTTTTCTCAGGTCCTTACTTGGATTTATGTATTTTTTCAGTTGGGTTTCATAACCAATGATTTGCAGACATTGTCTATGCCTGCCCCCTTGCTGCTCTTCTTACTGCTTTACAGGGATGTGTGGGAGGTAAGGTTTGGTACACTCAGCCCATCTCGTTCAGATTATGTTCTAAAAATCCACTTGTGGGTCAGTGATCTGGAACCGAACATATGTAGCTGTAGGAAAATATTATGAATACAGTATTAGAAATATTAATTGAACACTACTATATGCCAATCACTGTGCAAGGCTCATTGGAGGGAGGGCATATGGAACAAAAGACATGGTTCTTATTCCCCTAAAATCAAGGAGAGGCCATTACCATTTATTTGCCATGTGGTACATTTGAAATGAAAACATAGCACAGAACATAAATAATTTGCAATCACTTGCTAGATTAGAGAAGAAATAAAATTGCATATTACCAGATTGTATCATGAAAACTGTTTCCTGTGGATAAACAAAAATAATAAAAAGTAAATGATGAATACTGCCAGTACTCTGAAGGAGACGTTCAAAAAATTGTAAAGAGGTTGATGGTACTTGTTACCTTAGAACAGTTCTTAAAATATTGTAAACCATTATTTTTTTCTGTATTTGTTTTTAGGGACACTCAAAAGTACAGAGTAGAAGGAGAAGAAAGAAGTAGACAGAGAAATAAAAAGGGAGAAAGGATAAAAAGGGAGAAAGATGAGAAAGGGTTAAAAAGGATAATGGACATGAAAAAGATTTTTATGCTGAAACTATTTGATATGAAAGAGAAATTGGGAAGGGGGGAGAGAGAGAGAGGGAGAGAGATGGCAGCTATGTATGTGTTCTCATTTAAATATTGATGAAAAATGATACAGTCACTTCTCTTAACAAGGTTAACAATATCCTTTACAACTGGCAATCCAAAGATCAATCTTTAACCCTCACCTTATTTGATTTTTCAAAGCTATTTGACACAGATGGTCAACCCATTCTTCTGGAAAGCCTTTGGCTGCTAGGACACCACACACTCCTGAGATCCTACCTTGCTGTCTGCTCTATTTCTATTTCTTCTGTGAGCTACCCCAATCTTATTAATGCTAGAGGACTCCCAATGCTCACTGCTTGGGCTCCTTAGTTTCTGCACCCACTCTTAGTGATGTCACTCCCTCATGAGTCTACACGCCCTTTGCATGCTAACAGAACTCAGCCCTGGTCTCCAGACTTGTGGATCCACAGCATAATCAACATTTCTACTTGGGTGTCTAATAGGCATTTGATTTTAACATGCACAAAAATGAATTCCTTATCCTTTTTTTATCCCACAAAGCTTCTTTTTCTTTATTTTTTTCCACCTCAAACAAGAGAAATTCCACCCACTTTGGTTTATGCTACAAATCTTTGAATCATCCTGCATTTGTTTGTTTCTCTCAGTCTACATAAAATCTGCAAATTATTTACAACCTTAAAAATCCAAATTTATATTATTTCTCCTGGCTTTGGTCACTGTCGTGTTGGTAAAAGCCACCATCATCTCTTCCTTGGGTTAAGGCAATAACTTTCAGAATTTCATTCTCCTATCACCCAGAGTCTACCTTAAACATAAGGAGTTGATCAATTCTTTTAATATATAAGATCATGTCCATCCTCTGCTTAAAATCTACCAACACCTCTCCATCTCATTCAGAGAGAAATTTAAAGTCCTTAAAATGGCCTTTAAGCATATAAAATATGGCAGCCCATTATCTTGCTGAGCAACTTTTTAACCGTTCTTCTCACTGCTCACTATACTGCAACTTCATTGCCTCTTTCTTTGCTATTTTTTGAGTATTCCAGACTTGCCACTGCCTCTGAGCCTTTACAGTTACTGTTTCCTCTTTTCATATTCTATGTACCACAGATATGTGCTTCAGTCCTGTGCTCAAAAGGTAGCTTCATATTCGGGCATTTCTGAATCTCTCTTAGACTGGATTTTGTTCATCTTCAGACTCTGCCAATCTTGCTTATTTATCTTTTCCATAGCACTTATCATCTTTTAAAATAGAATATCTTTTTCTTATTTGTATTTTGTATACCTCTGCTTAAATGTGGGCTTCCTGAAGGAAGGTATTTTATCTGTTTTATTTATTGCTATGTCCCAATACTCAGAATAATACAAAGTAGAGGCTTGATAAGTATCTGTTGAATAAATGAACAAAAGGAAAAAGTGGTTTGACTAATTGTTGGATCAGAAAATAGCTTGATTTAAACTCCAGGTATTCATGGTTTCAAGATAATCAATTTCCTGGATCAAATATGACACCAAATTTCATGCATTTGAACATTAATTTCCAGTGCAATGGTTTGGGGAGATAGAGAAGCCTTTTGGGCCCCTCATGGATGGAAGGGAAGCAGAACATAAAGATTTAGGAAATTCCCAGTCTAGCCCTATAAAGAACAAAAAACCTTGTTTCAGAGAGAAAAACAGGAGAAATTACTGTGCATAAAAAGTAGCCAGTTGCTATATATGAAGAAGTATAAAAATGACCCCAAAGGAATTTTGAAGATCTTTGGGGCTGCTGCCAGGGCATTATGGGTAGAAAGTTTTCATGGGTGGTGCCCAAGGCAGCTGTGGGAACTTGGAGCTCACTACCCAGGCCAATTTGGGCATGATATGTGCTCTTTGCATTCCAATGGTGTGCTTCTTGACTATCCTAACTATGTCTCCAGTGGGCTCAAGTGTAGCTTAGACTGCCTCTCTAGAAATGACAAACCGCAAACTTTGGCATCATCTATATGGTGCTAATTCTGCAGGCATGCAGAGTGCAGAGGCTGCTACAGCATGGCACCTCCAACTGGATTTCAAAGGATGTATCAGACAATAATGGGGATGCAGAGACTTCTGCAGGGGTGGAACCGCCCTAGAGAATCCCTAATAAGGCTATGTCTAGGAGGCCCATGGACTTGGGGCCTCCCCTAATACCCCCGAACTGTGGAGCCACCAGAGTTCAGTGCTATCCTGAGAGCACTCCAGGCCTGTGATTTCAGAGTGTGAGAGCTGAGCCATGAGGTGAGGTGCCTCAGATCTTGGGATCCCAACTCTCTCCCTGGGGTTTGAAATTGAAGTTTCTATCATATGCCTGTGCCAGCATTATATTTTGGAAGAATATAACTTGTTTGAATTGAAAGGCTTAGAACTGCAGGGAAGTTTGCTTCAGGATGAACCATGCCTTGGGCCTCACTCATATTTGATTTAAATGACACTCTAGACCTTGAGATGCTGCTGGAATAAGCTAAGACTTTGGGCCATATTGAGATGGAATAAATGTATTTTGCACATGAGAAGGTCATGAATTTGAGGTGCCAAGGGTGAAATGCTGTGGTCTGTATATGTTCTCCAAAATTCATATGTTGGAAACTTAAAACCATCAATGCAACAGTGTTGGGAGGTGGGGCCTTTTTGAGATGCATTTATGTCATGAGGGCACCACTATCATTAATGGGTGAACATCATTATAAAAGAGAGTTTGGTCCTCTTGCAGTTCTATCTCTGTCACATAAAGGACACAGGAAGAAGGCCTTCATCAGATGCCAGTGCCTAGATCTTGCACTTCCAGTCCCTAGAAAATCTTGCTCTCTATAAATAACCCACTAGTGCAAATGGACTCAGACAACCCTCAACTTAAAAGAGTAGGCCGGAGTGGTGACTCACGCCTGTAATCCTAGCACTCTGGGAGGCCAAGGCAGATGAATTGCCTGAGCTCACAGGTTCCAGACAGCCTGAGCAAGAGCAAGACTCTGTCTCTAAAAATAGCTGGGTATTGTGCTGGGTGCCTGTAGTCCCAGTTATTCGGGAGGCTGAGGCAAGAAAATTGAGCCCAAAAATTTGAGGTTGCTGTGAGGTTGCTGTGACCCATGGCACCTACAGAGGGTGATGTAGTGAGACTCTATCTCCAAAAAACAAAAAAATTTTTTTTAAGGTTTGGTAGGAAGAACCAAGCAGAGTGCAACATGTTATCAGACCAGAGCCCCTTTGGCCTTTTCATCTTTTTTCAGCCATCTTGTGCCAACCCCTAGTCTTTCTCCATTCATCTTCTGCCATGGAATCATATGTGTAAACTGTCAGCACAAAACTGAAGGTGGCCTGGGAGACTTTCCACCTCCTTTCATAGATTACTTGTACCCTCCAGACTTGCTCATGCCTCATTCCACTGGTACCACTTTGAACTTAAAGTGGATTTCTATTGAGCCCTCTGAACATTATGACTAGGTGTGTCTGGAAGGCCAGCTCGTAACAGGCACCTCTACCAGGGATATGTACCATTCAAAGGAAAAGATTTTGAAAATGGTTCAGAATTCTCCATAGCAGATAAAATGGGCTTGCTACAAATATAGACCTAAGGATCTATATTATCATTCTCCTAAGAGAATTTGCCATAAATTCTGTATAACATCTATTCTCAGCTCAGATACTTCGAATACAATAAGGCTTGCTGTTCTGATGCCCCGAGTGATAGGGCATCTTTTACCGTCCCTTGGATTTTTTGCACATCTCTTTCCTGCTCTGAGACCCACTCACAGCTGGAAGTCATTTATATCTCTCAATAAATGGGTGAAAAAAGTATTTCTAAGTGTGGAATACATTGCATTTGGAAGCTAGAAAGGACTACCAGGAATTATGCTCTCTTCACAGTACTGAGGGTTATGAATGCTATAATCTGTCATTGACTCTGTTGGGAATGTCCTGGTATAACCCCGATTCTGGGACTCCTAAAAATGATCTTCGTGTGGTAAGGCCTGGAGTCTTCATGAAGTTTATCTCCCAAAATTTTGGAGCATAAGTGTCTACCAAGGCCCTGCAGCATACTTGCCACTTCTTACACATACATCTAATTACCATATTTTGCTGTATAAAATGCACTTCTCTGAATAATGCACACCCACAGTTTTGGCTCAAACTTTCAGGAAAACACCACTTGAGAAAGTGGCCAGCTGTAGCCGGGAGAGACATCTCTGGGGAGGGCTAGCACTCCCCTGGTAATGTGCAGACTGTACCACCCTCCCACAGTTGCCCACTTTGTGAAGGCACCTCTTTCCACCTCTCCTGGGAGCCCTTCTCTCCGTGCCAGGTCTGGTGCTGCAGCTGAGATGGTCATGTGTAGCTGGTGGGGCACTAGCTTTTGAGGCTGCTAGGGCTGCAGGCAGACAGGCAGGTCCCTGGAGCCTGCTTGGGGCTCTCTGTCTCCTCTGTGTGGACAGGACTTGGGCCTTGGCCCTTGCCCTACATGGTTGTGGCCTACCTTGCCAGCCCCAGCACTCCCCCTTCCGGTGATGGCAGTGTTTGGCAGAGGCCTCTCTGGTACCATCCCTCTGGGTCTTGGATCCTCCTGGACTCGAACCTTGTGCACCAGGTGGCCCTGAACAGGAGGCCATGGCAGCCCTGGGCTGGGCTCCCCTGCTCTCAACCCATACAGCCCATATATAATGTGCATTCTTTTTTACTTTTGTTGACAGAGATTTATTATAGAAGCTGCCAACTATTATTTTTTATAAGGGCAGATTTGATTATAGCCACACTAGAACTTATGTTTATTAAATATTTGATCGGATTAAGTGATGAGAGTAAGGATCCAAATTCGATTCTTAATCATTGACGAATTTTTGAAGCATTACTGATCATCCTGTTCATTTCTGGATTGTTGGAAATGAGTCATCAGTAGTTGTGTAACTAAGGTGCAGAGGAGTTTTACTGGCATTGGATGTTTAACAGATGCCAATAGTTTTTCTAAGTTAGAATTTGTACCCTGATTATACGGCAATATTTAGAGGAGTGCAATGGAGAATTTCTAAAAGTATAGAAATTTCATCTTGATTTTGATAATAACTTCTGAGATCTTGGAAATTTAACTTCAAATATGGATAGAAATAACTCAGAATATTTTCTGAGAACCATCTCCTCACACTCAGTTTTACTTTTTGTTATTTATTTATTTATTTATTATGTTAATGTATTTTGCCATGTATAAGGCAGGGTTTATTTAAATTTTTCTTTGCCTCAAATATTTGGAAGTAAAAGTGAGCATTATACATGGCAAAATAAATTAACATCATATCATCAACTGAGAGGCCTAATGTTCTGAGTCAGGTGTAGGTCCCTCTATATTTTGAATATTATATATAGTGTGTAAGTATACACGCATGAATGTACATATGTGTATACATAGTAAAGATGTATTTTTTTATTTTGAGACAGAGTCTCACTTTGTCACCCTCAGTAGAGTGCTGTGGCAAGATAGCTCACAGCAACCTCCTACTCTTGGGCTCAAGTGATTCTCTTGCCTCAGTCTCCTGAGTAGCTGGGACTACAGGCAACCGCCACAAAGCCTGGCTATTTTTTGAGACTGGGTCTCGCTCTGGGTCAGGCTAGTCTTAAACCAGTGAGCTCAGGCAATCCACCAGCCTTGACCTCCCAGAGTGCTAACATTATAGGCTTGAGTCACTGTGCCCAGCCTAAGATGTATTCTTTTGTCTGTCCCATGTGAAATGCAAACTGCTTCCAGGCCCTATTCCTATAGAGTTGGAAAGGATCATCCTGCTGATTTCTGGGTTTGACAAGTTAATATCCAGATATAATATAGCTAAGACTATGTGAATTTCCTCTAGCAAATATATATCTGGCATTGCAGCTACAATTACAGTTACTCATTGAGTTGGATTTTTGGTAATCTACTCCTATCTTCCAGGATACATTTGGTTTTTATAGGGGGAAATCTTGGAGAAAGAGGGAAATGCAGTTTCTTAACCTTCCACTTGGGTTTTCTCACTATGGTAGCTCTTACTCATAGCCACAGAAGCAATGCATGGGTTCTAACAACTACCAGGAGTGTTCATTTTAATTATACATATAGGGACTGGGAGAATAACCAGGGAGTAGGGGCATGGATCTCAGTGGACTCATAATAAGCAGGACCCAGGCCAGAACTCCATTTATTACATGACCCTCATACTTTCACAGGTATCCATGGTGATGCTTTTGGTTCCCACATATTAATGTTAATTTGTAGTCTTTGAAATGTTTGGATATTTCTTTCTGGAGTGTAGAATTATTTGAGTCAATAGCCAGAGATCCCATTATGGAAGGACTAAAAGAAATCATTATCAAATAACTTTGCAATGATATTGTTGGATCCTTTTTCCTGGGAGCATGGCTTTTCCATCAGTCAATAAATATATTTCAGATTTGAGAATGGTTCTGGTCATCTCTTGGTCAGCTATCCCTAATTTTATTTTCATTGTACAATTCTGAGCAATACCCTATGGATTTTATCTATCTTGATTTGGGGGATACCATATTCTATTCACCAATTTCAGCCCCTTTTACTACCACTTTGACCTTACTAGTTATTAGGACAATTGTGTTCACCTTACTTTTGTCATTAAGTGAACCTACCTGGCTTCTATTATCTCCATATTCCCTCATTCTCATTGTTGTTGGGGAGCCCAGTTCTTTAAAAGAAGAATCTTACTTCCCCATGAGATTCCCTTACTTCCTTGCCCTACCAAGGACAAGCTGTCACTGAGCTTAAAGAAATTTTTACCAACATGTTCCTTATAACTTGGTAAATGGATTGTCCTCCAGGCCTTTCCACAAAACAGTGTCGACTTAAGGATTTTCTGGCCTCATGTAGTATATCCACTCTAAAAGGCCTTTTGATTGCTGTTCTCACCATCTGTTACATTTCTACTTCATTAGATATTGGCCATCACTTTGTCCAAGCTACCAAGATCCATCCTAGCAGCATATTAGCACTGTCTCCTGGGGTTCTTGATGGGGCGTAAATCCTGAATCACAGGACAGTGCTCACACATGGATAAACTCATCCGATTCCAACTTCCCATTATGTTCTGCATGAGACAGCATCTTCAGGACACCATCCCATATAAACTCTCCTGGCTCCTGCTGGTACATGTTGGCAAGATACCGCAGCTATTTTGATATAGAATCTTTAAAATCTCTAAGCAGGCCCTGAACTTTTCCAAACTATATTATATTGTAATTTTCCCAGGATCTAATGTCCAGGGGGGAATGTAGGGAACATAATCAGGGTCCTATTTTGCAAAGCAGAAGCATTTGCATCTTTTTCAAATAAAAGTGGTATGAGGAGCCAAGCATTTAAAAGGAGGGGACCATTAAGAATGACTGGACACGGTTAGTAAAGCTAGTAGACAGCTTTGCAGGTTATGCAACTCATAGCTGTGTACATTATTGCAATCATAGGGTACAATGTGCTGGCTTTATGTACAATTTGAAAACCTCATAGCTGCAGGTTATTTGCAGGCTACGTCTCTGACAAAGGTGTAATAACCAGAATACACAGAGAACTCAAACGTATTAGCAAGAAAAGAACAAGTGATCCCATC
>CAUYON010099375.1:0-64352 GCA_963573935.1 Arctocebus calabarensis
TTGAGACAGAGCCTCAAGCTGTCACCCTGGATAGAGTGCTGTAGCATCACAGCTCACAGCAACCTCCAATTCCTGGGCTCAAGCGAGTCTCCTGCCTCCGCCTCCCAAGTAGCTGGGACTACAGGCACCCGCCACAACACCAGGCCATTTTTTGGTTTCAGCCGTCATTGTTGTTTGGCGGGCCCAGGCTGGATTCGAACCTGCCAGCTCAGGTGTACGTGGCTCGCACCTTAGCCCGCTGAGCCACAGGCGCCGAGCCAACCAGTTATATTCTTAAGGACAAAGGAAAATAACTCTTTGACCAGACCAGAGTTTGATTGGATTAAAAAAGTGTATTGGCTTTCCAATACTAAATAAAAACATGAAATTGTTTTTAAAAAGCCATATAGTTTACAGCATCAACTACAGAAAAGGCCAAACAAGTGTGTACAGACACCAGTCCCAGCAGCCCTCCAGGCCCCTCCAGCAGGCAGCAAAGCAGCAGATACCTTTGTTCCGAATCCTCCTGAAGGAAGCTGCTGAGCAGCAGCTCGACTAGGACACTACAAGACACACAACGGTTTAGTTCTGAAAATCACAAGAAAATGTATTAAATTGTGAAAAGGTGCAATACGGAATAGCGTTGCTTTTTCTTAATTAAAAAAAATCCCCAACTTGGAAGAGTTATTTTATTTAAAAATAGGCCCCTCCCCCCAATTCTGTGGCAGTATCCAGGTACCAAGGCCCTGAGGTAACAGAGGTGTCAGGGTTTAAGGGAGGGAATGCCCAAAATAGAGCATGTTCTTTGGGCAAATAGGTAAGACAGTTTCTGGGGAATCTAGCCCTCCTGGTGGCCAGAGTGCTCTGAGTGCTCTTTTCAGGATCAGTTTAAGTGCACTGTTTTCCAGAATCCTACTGGGCGCCACCCTGTGACCAGCTTGCACGGCAGCAGGAGTTCCAGCATTGAGCTTTTTATTTACCCCAAAATTATTAATACAAAGAGCTCATCTTGTAGAAAAGCAAATGTGTGACAAGATGTAAAAAGGGAATAACCCATATTCAAAGGCAGGTGGCCACTGTGAGGTACTTGCAGGGCCCAGGCAGTGTGCAGGACCTGGGCAGGTGGGCTGGGGTACCCACTGGTGGTCTTACAGTTGGCTATAGAACTGAAGCCTGATTTACCATCTGCACTGCCTTCCACACTGTCGTCTGGGAATCTGCTGGGGAGTAGGGGAAGAAGCCTGAGGGCCTAGCCTGTATTTTCTATTATATATTCTTAATATTTAAAAAAAAACTGCACGCCTCACCTCCTTGTCTTTTTAAGACATATAACTCAGAACTATCTGCAAAGGCAAAGGCTTCCATGTGTGGCTGAGCTGCTCAGTAAACCTCAGAAACCTCATCCTGATCAGGGCTTAGCTGACTGCTGGATGGAGGGAGGCACACTGCCCCCTGTCCCTCTCTGCTGTCCCTGTTCCCTGCTACTTAAGGAATACTGTTTAGAAAGATGTGTGGCAGCCTTGTGGGTGCTGCTGCTCTGCCTGGCCTCATTCTTGCTGATACTCTTTCTGACGGGGCTATAAACGGTGGACACGAGTGCTGGAGGATGGAACTAGAGAGAGGCAGGAGTTACACATGGAACCAAATTCCTTCCTTAAGCTCCAGCTTCCCCAGAGGGAACCCACAATACCAACAGGAGAGCATCTGCACCCACTGCTTTCTCATCTCCAGGGACACAGCCATGCTTTTGCCTTATTCTGCATTACTCCTGCCATTAGAAATATAGCCTCCGGGTCCTAGCATGGATGTCCTCCCCAGGCTATGGCCAAGACATCAGGGCAGCTAAATCCTTGAACCCAACTATTGCACAGAATTTTTTAACCAGATTCAAATGAAATTCCAGTTTGCAACACAGTGACAATAAAGATGGACATGCCAGGAAAGGACGAGAAAGAAGACGCTTCCATTTTTCTGCAGGCTTCTGGAAGAAAGTACAATGACCGAAACATTCACAGGACCTCTGCAGCCCCTCCATTCTCTATTCCCAAACCCCAACCCCCCACCCCAATACTGAAACTGCACAGAAGTAATAAACAAGTCTTTTCAATGTTACATTTCATTCAATTCAAATAGATCTGTAATCTCACAGTGATGAGAGGAGAGTCAGGCCTTTAATAATTATAATAAAAAAAAATAAAAAAAACCCTTAAAACAGCAATGCAACATTCCTCCCCCTCAAAGTGATGGACCAACAGTTGAGTTGATAGAGGATGCAACGACTCAGAATTAAAAAATAAAAACAAAACCATAAAACAAGTCAACCCCTGGAACAACCCACACCGTCAATGACTTTCCTTACATAATTGGAACAAGCAGTCAAATGTCAACCACTTGTGGAGAACACCATGGACTTTCTTAGTTTTTGATAGTGTTTTTGTTTGTGAAGGTAAAATAAAATAAGACACAAATAAAATTGTACATAAATGCCAATGTCTACACTCCATGAAGATGATGCAGTCACAGCACGAAGACGCAGCCTGACCAGAGTGAAGCGCAGGTTGCACTTCTTGCCTCTTCCCGGGACACAAATTTTGGCCCATGGTGCCCAGTCCTGCAGGGTCTCAGCAGGCGAAGGGAAGCTGCCTCGATGCAGACTTCTTCCAGGCTGACCAGAAGAAGGCAGGTGGCCATTCTTGGGGCCAGCCCCACATGGAGGCGCTGGCTGGTCCGCTGGCTCACTCTGTGTCCTCAAGTGCTGTCCTCTCGTACAATGTACAATTCCTTGTTTTCAAGGCTAAGTCCCAAGACTTCTAAACTCTGGTTTGGAGTCAAGTCCTGGTGAAGGTCATCATGCTGTCGTGATGGCATTTAGGTCCTTCATTAGTCCTTCCAGGTGGGCCATCTCTTTGGTCAGCTCATCTGGTTCATAGCTCTGTGGAAAAGAGGACACTGTTACCAGAGACTGAGGCCAAAGTGTCCAGTGGTCAGTGGTAAAACTGCCCTAAAGACTGGCTTACTGAAAGCCAGGTTGGCTGAGAGTCAGATGGAATGGGATGTACCCGAGGTCACTAGTCTCATGTCTCGACACTGCACAATGCCTTTTCCCCACATTCACTCCCCAGGTCACAATGACCTCCCAAGCCACAGGCTCCACTGCTTGCCCCTTCCAGGTTTTTGCCACAGTCAGCACAGTTGGCATGGCCCTGGATCCCTGGCCCTAAGCTTTCCTCTTGGCCACTCCTGTACCTGGAAATGAGGGGGCAGAACATTTTTACTGGAATGTGAGGGTGAAAGATCAAGGAGAGACCCTGGGGATTTCTGTTTTGACAGCAACCACTCAAGCACTTACTTGTGCCACATCCTGCTGAGAAGAGGTCAGGAAGAAGAGCTGAGGGGTAAAAGAACACGTGAATGGTTTCAAACCAAGAAAAGAGGGCCAGATGGAGGGACAGAACGGAAGGGAAGGGAGGTTTGGAGGGTGGTTATTAGCTGAGCTGGTGCAATGAGCTAACTTAAGATATACACCAGCATGGGTACGACAGAGAAAGCAGACCAAGTCCTCAAGTCTTCAGCATACTTCCCGGCTCAGAGGAGATGCTCAAAACACGTCCGCTGAGTGAATAAGCACTTTTGCTTCATGCTTCTGGGTGGTGAGGCCTGGTGTACACAGAGTATCAATTCAACCAGCACACTCGATGGCCCTAGGACACATTCCCAGCCATTTTGGCTGGGGTGAGGGCCCCATGACTTACACTCTCGGAGTCTTCCAGCATCCGTGTGGTCTCCTGCACTTCAGGGGCACTGGGAACAACCACTGGCATAGGAGGCCGGCTCCTTCCTAAAGTCCCGATGGAAGCTGTCTTCACTGAGTGAATGTGATGGTTTAGAGCTGAGGGGGAAAGGGCACCATCAGGGGTGTGGTCAGCCTGCACCCTTGACCTCAGGAAGGCATCCAAGGCCCAAATGCAGCTTCAGCATGAAGGATGCACACAGGCCTGGTGCTGGGACCCTGCTCTGAAAAGTTACTGGAGCGACAGGGAAGTGGGGAGATGGCTGGGAGGGAGGGTATTTAAGAAGCCAGAGACAATATTTCGTTGGCTTTAGAAAACTAATATCCTAGTCCAGTGGTTCTTCTAAAAGTGTGGAGGTCTACAAGCCCTATGCAGTATGTCTAGGAAATCACAACCCTTTTCATAATAATAGACATTATTGGCCTTTTCATTGAGGGTACAAAAGCAGTAGTAGGGCTAACGCTACAGCCTTAGCCCAAATTAAGACAGGAGGACCACACTCTGAAACTACTCAAAGATAGGAACTTGCGGTTTAAGAAGCCAGTTTCACTCAAGACCATCCTCAACAATGCAGTAAAAATTATGTACTTTATTAAATCTTGACCCTATTGTATGTGACAAATGGAAAGTATGCACAAAGGGCTTCTGCTGTCTGCAAAGTATGGTGTGTTGTGTTAAAGGCACTTGAGATAGTTTGAGTTGAGTTGAATTGATGTTTTTATCATGGAGCACCACTGTTAGTTCAAAGACAGACTGACAGGTGAACTGGTTATTCAGATAGTTTCTAGAAAATGGACAAAATGAGCCTGTCAATTAAAGGAAAGCAAAAGAATGTTTATTGCCAATGTTATAATTTAAGTGAAAATGAGAATTTTAAAAAACTTGCACCTGCCACCATGGGATCAGAGCTTCTTAATACTTACACACTTCATTGGTATTAATGAATGTGTTGTTTATTTTTATTTTTTAACAGATAGATCTTGCTCTGTTGCTCAGGCAGAAGTACAATGACATGCTCATAGCTCACTACAACCTTGAACTCATGCGCTCAAGTTATTTTCCTGCTTCAGCTTTCTAAGTAACTGTTAAGGAAGATACTCATTTTTCTACTCAGCTTATTTTTCTTATTCTTGTAAAAAGATGGGGTCTTGTTTAGTTGCCCCAGGCTTGTCTCAAACTCCTAAAATCAAAGAATGTGTTCTTGATATTGAATAATGAAATGTATCAGTATTGGGGGGATTTGCATAGCTTAGTAAGCCAGCATTTCCTAAATGACCAATGTGTAATATTTTAGTATCATGCATTTAAAATATAAGATAGGCCAATGAATTTTAATGGAATAGAGTATGAATAGTTGTTCATGACTATGGTTTTAGATCTGGCATTAAAAACAAACCTTTAAAAAAATTACAACTTGTTGAATTTTGCCATAGTATCAAAAAAGAAAATCCACAATTATCTGAGAAGGTTATAAAAATACTCTTCTCTTTTCCAATTACAGATTTGTGAGGCCAGATTTTCTTCTTATATTTCAACTAAAACAACATATTGTAACAGATTGAATACAGAAGCGGATAAGAGAATCCAGCTGTTTTCTATTAAGCCAGACACTAATGAGATTTGCAAAATAAGACAATGACATTCTTTCTGCTATATTTTTGTTTTAAAAAATGATTTTTCATAAAAATTATGCTCTTTATCTTAACATTGATTGCTATTTTTAAATGAGATTAATATATTTCAAACATTTCTCATTTTTAATTTCTAATATGGTAAATGCTGATAGATATAATCCAGGTGGAGAAAAGCTCTGTTGTGTCCTCAATAGCTTTTAAGATATTAAAGGCTCCCGAGACCAGAGAATTTGAAAATCACTGACTTACTCTAAAACCATCATAACAGATAATAATGTGGAAAAGTAGGGGGAGAAAAGCATGCCTTTGAGGTCAGGGAACTGTTGTTGAGCTTTATCAACTTGGGTAAATGAAATTCCTTTCTGTAGGGTTCATTCCCTTATACTGAGGTTCTTTCTGAGAAAGATTCATGACTCTACTGGGCTAAGTTTTGGCCTCCCAGATCCCTTCTCTACTTGCAGGCATCTTGTGGCATTAGGGGATCCCAGGGGGCTGGGTAGACCAGATCTATTGCTCATTTCCATGCCACTGGATTTTACCACCAGGGGTTCTACACATTAAACCAATTCAAAAGGGCAACCAGGCTCCCCAGCAAATTATTCTCACTCACCTTGCTGGGATAGTAATGGTGTGCTTGGCAATGCAGGATCATAGGTGGGAGGTCCCGGAGGTGGGATTGCTGGCACAGCGAAGCTCTTCAATGGGTGGGAAGGGCGAACGTGGGCTGTGGGGAGGCTCTGGCCTGAATCCTCCTCTTGGGAGCTGGCCAAGTAAGAGGAGTTGGTAGCACCTTCGGGATCCTGATGATCAGTACAGCACGTCTGTGATGAGGAGGCTGGCATGGTATCAGTGCTGGGGGTATTTCGAACCGATTCTACAGCAGAAAAGTCTAAAGGTTAGCATTTCTTTTGCCATTGAACATACGTAAATCCCAGGATTTTGGCTATTTCTAGGGATCACCTAACCAGTTTGATAAGCACTGGGAATCAAAGGAATATGGATTAGCCATTACCAAGGCTAAGAGCAGAGGAATGGACTACTCTAAAAGAGTCCCAAATAATTTTGTACTCAATCAGCTGTTCCAATTTTTTCACCTACACAGCTAAGTGGTCACAAATTCACAGGATTAAAGTTCTCTTCAGTACTTGTCGTGGAGCACATATACAGGTTTTGGAGACTACTGTGTGTTAAAACATAATTATGTACAAAAGAAAATTAAAATTTGTACTCACTGACTGATAGTCTTAGAAGACCATGTCTAGCCACCAAGGCTGGCTGGGTACCTGGCAGGAACCAGCTCTGCTAGGAAGGCCCGGTGCTCATAGCAGGACAGTCAATGCCACAGGCCTTCATGCCTGCCAGGGATGGTGCAAGGCCTCATCAGAGCAAAAGCCCCACGGCTCAAGTGAGACATGGACAACCTAACAGTCCAGAGGTCTGTGCATAGCTTTAAGATCGTACCAAATGAGGGGCATTTTGGTCCAGAGAAAGAGAGAGGGGTAGATTAGCCTGGAGAAGGGAAGACTCATGAAGAATATGATAGCGATCTTAAAATATGTGAACAGGGCACAGAGTTGCTCCGAAAGGCAGCCCGGTGGGATAGGAAAGCACTATCTTTGGAGTCAGGCAGGTCTATTTGGACCCTAATCGTGGCATACTAACTGTGTGGATTTGGCAGTCTGACTATCTCAGAGTCTCAGTGTCTTTATTTACAAAATAGGGAGAATAACAGTTAATTCACTGAGAGTTATACGAAATGTAAGAAAAGTGCTGAACGCAGTGTTTGAATAAATCTATAAGGTTCTTTTATTTATAAGTTACTCTCGGCCAGGCATGAGGTGAGGCGCATCATATCATTAGCTCATTCAGGCCTTAAAGAAATTAAGGCGGCTCTGGAGGTTAACCAAATTGCTCACAGGCTCAGAACTAGGAGGGCAGAATCTGAATCCTGCACTCTATCAGGCCCTTGCTCTGAACCACCATATATTATATATACCACTTTTCCATGCCCAGTACCTCTCATCCCCAACCCTGCAGGGCAGAAGCTGCACCAAGGCTGAGGGAGACGTCATGTGGAAGACCTTTCCAACAGTGAGAGCTGCACGGACCAATGTCCCCTCCCCTGCGGAGAGGTACGGAGTACACCAGCTCAGGGAAACAGGCTGTAACAGGCAGCCTCAAGGCCTCGTCTGATTCCTCGAGTGCTCAACCTTAAAGGGTGCAGCAGTCTCCCCTTATCCATGGTTTTGCTTTCCATGGTTTCAGTTACCTGTGGTCAACCACTGTCCAAAAATATTAACTGGAAAATTCTAGAAGTAGACAATTCTTAAGTTTTGAAATATGCATCATTCTGACTAGTATGATGGAATCTCGTAGGATCCCATCTGGAATGTGATAATCCCTTGATCCAGCCTATCAAGGAGGTCTATAATACATGCTCACTAGTCATATAGTAGGTACCTTGGTTATTATATAGTTTGGTACTATATATGGTTTGGGCCTCCACTTGGGGGTCTTTGAATGTATCCCCTGATAATAAAGAATTACTGTAATGCATGAGCAATCTGTAGAAATCCAACATATTTCCCTGCCTTTGTGGCTGAGGTAGCAATGAACCTTCCCCTTGGGCTCTCAGAAGACAGGGCAAGTTAATTACGAGTGTTACCTCCTTAGCTTAAAGGTCTTGGGTCCCAAGGATGAGGGAGTCACACACACTCCTAAGCATGCCTGGCTGTGTTAACCCTGCCAAGCCAAGATCACTTCTCATCCCCAAAGAGGTGGCCTAAGGATCTCACTACTTAGGCTTCCTTAAGCCAGCGATCACCAGGCTGGGGAGATGCTGTTCCTACTCAGTGTGATCCTGGGCAGGGTGGAAGCTGGTTAGGAACGGGAGCAGGGAGGAGGGGAGAGAAAAGTGGGTTCAAGTCCTGACCATGTCAGCCTGTACCGGCAGGCATGTTAGGTCAGCTCTTGGGTGCAGAAGTCTTCCTTGACTGACTCAACTGCTTTTAAGTTGACATATGCACTTCTGAGGGCTAAACAGCTGGTGGGAAAGTGGGAAAAGGGAAATAGAATTGGCTCCACGAGGCAGAGTCGGGGCCTGCTGCCAAGTCAATCTTGAGTGTTACCTCCTTAGCTTAAAGGTCTTGGGTCCCAGGGACGTCTTATACAACTGCAGAGGGCACCAGACAACATTGTATTCTCTGTGCTTCCTGATACTGTGCAGTACAACTGGTCTACTCAGAAACTATGCTGTCACTAAGCTTCTGCTTTGATGAGGAGCCTACTTCCTGGCTGACTTGCCTCTCATGGTTGACACACAAAGTCCACACTGATCATGAGTTTGGTTAAAAAAGAGAAAAGTGCTCTTCCAGTGCCAAGCCCACATGCACAGAGCTGCAGCAATACTCTGAGCTATAGAAACAGGGGGCTTGGGAAAGTGCAATAATAAGAGAACTTTGATCATTTCTGTATATTATTCTATATTTCAAATGCATCTTCAATGAATCTATTATTTTAGCTTTACCTTCTCTTATCCCCTGTGGTTATCAAAGCGAGGAGTCTGTTAGCAATGCAAATCATTACTTTGCTTTTACACAAGTCCATACAGAAGGGACACTAGATCACTTGGATAAGGGCTGGGCAGGAGCTGCCATGCTTCTCTCCAACTCCGATCCACTCCTAGTCCAGGAGAAGGAGGCTAATTTGATTGGGAAGAGTCCGCCATCCTTTCAGGCAGTCCCACATCCTAGTGTGCAGCATTCCTTGGCCTTAGAACTGGAGAAACAGGGTTAGGCATAAAGCCTCCTTTCTAAGAGCAGGTTTGGAGGGCTGCTTTCTGGTCCTCTGTTCTATTTGAGACTACGTTTGCAAGGCAGACTTTGGTTCTCCGTGCAGCTGGCTGGAATAACTGTCTATCCTGTAGTCCTTCTTTCCCTAAGGGAAGGACCCCAAACCTGGATTTGGAAAAAGACAATAGAAAGCCAAATTTAGACATGAGTTCAGGAAGCATTCTCCAAACCAGGTAACAGACTTCGCACTAGATAATGTTAGGAGTTATTAGACACGGTTTTATACGACTTTTATCTTCATTGCATGTTCTGGGTATATTTATGATTGATCAAAACTTAAAGGCAAAGAGGATATTATGAGCAACCCAAACTACTACCATAAAGTTTTGAGGTTCTTTTAATATGGAAATCACTTGACATTCTCTGATTTCCCCAAACTACAAAAATTTTGTTTCTACCTGTAACATAATAACTACTAACAGGAATGTTTTCAATGATAGAAAAACAATTTAGTATACATAAGGGAAGTTACTGGATTTGCAGTTTAAAACTGAGAGGATAGAAATTGATTTAGATAGAAATTAATGAGGAGTAATGTTTATTTCATTTGCTGTCCCTTCACCTTCAATATTTTCTCCTTGAAACCATGTGATAATGCTGTTTCCTAAGATTTCCAAACTGGAACATGTTTGGCCACTTATTTTCTAAATGACATTAGGCTACCTAAGGGCTCTAATCTGCACGAGCTCCACGTGGGTTTGGCCACTGACTCCTGGGTGTTCTTTGTCTGGACCTACAGACCTTCCTGATGCTGGGATGAATGCCGGCAAAGGCAGCTGCTGGTGCCTGAAAATCACCCAGGGTGAGTGTTCCTTCTAGCTTAGAGGATTAAAAAAATAAACTGGGAAAAAAGAAGACTGAATTATGATGCAAGTTAACGGAACGAGGGATGCTTATGTGATTAGAGATATTCCTGTTTTTACCAAAATGATACCTTACACTGAGTACTTAAAACTTAGGGAGAAAAGTGAGGTGAATTTCACTGAAACAAACTTGAGTCAGTCACAGACATGCTATGCTAAGTAAGTAACAGAGAAAAATTCCAACTCCCTCTTCTAAGTAGAGTGATTCCTTCCCCATTTCTGCTTGCCAACTCTCTGGAGTACCCATCTGGGCTCCGTCCTCATCTCTCACCTGTGGAATTGGCCCTGTCTGAAAGGGACATGGATGTGCCAATGGGCCATGGGCTGCCCGGGTGGTAGAGATGACTGCGAGCTGGAGAAGCGAGGCTGCTGGAGTGGAAATGATGGTGAGGGTTATCGAGGGAATGGATGGGATGGGCACTAATCACAGCTGCGAATGAACATAAGACAGAGAAATGCTTAACATGCGTGCACGGACACACATCAATCACAGTTTAAGACCAAAGTCACCCCCTTCCCCCTCCCATATAATCCAACCACACACCCTTGGCTTTTTGGTGGCAACTGGCTGGATTTGGATAATTTGTCATTGATTTTAAATTTGTTTTAAAAAATGAACACACTTATGCATATGTCTATATATGTAAAGGGAAAAGAAAGTCTGAGGAATACTGAAATGTTAACAGTGATTATCTTGCTGGAAAGAAAGGTCACGATTAAAAGAATACGTTTCTTTTGGTTCATCTGTATTTTCCAATTATTCTATTAAAAACATGGTGTATGGGCGGCACTTGTGGCTCATTGAGTTGAGCACGAGCCCCATATACCAAGGGTGGCAGGTTCGAACCCGGCCCTGGCCAAACAAAAAAATAGCCGAGTGTTGTGGCGGGCGCCTATAGTCCTAGCTACTTGGGAGACTGAGGCAAAAGAATCGCCTAAACCCAAGAGCTGGAGGTTGCTGTGAGCAGTGACGCCATGGCACTCTACCAAGGGTGACAGAGACTCTGTTTTTTTGTTTTTTTTTTTTTTAAAAAAGGATTACATGGGTTATTAAAAATTTCTATTTGAATATGTCACAAATATAAATTCATAAGCCAACAAATCATAACTTAGGTTTCTATTATTTTTTGTCCCACTAAAAGGACAGAAAGATGTTCCTTTTGAGCATATTCCTAATTCATTCTGCCTTTTAAAAATATTGCCGAATGAAGCTTGTAATGTGTATTTAGGCCAAATGAATACATAGCTATTTAATCGCTCTTCAGATCTTAAAAGGAATGCAAATGAAATTTAATTTTGATGGTACAATCTAGTACTAAAAGCCTGAACTACAGGCTGATGGCACCATTTATTACTGCTTCCTGTCTGGGGCTCAGCCACATTCATTCACATTAAAAAAAATGGATTTTTCCTAATTTCCTCTTTCCGTCCCATGCTGGCCAAGGATTCAATCCACTGCATTTAGCTAAAGAATCTGGAATTTCCACACAAAGATTTCCTATACTACTTCCTATGAAGACAAATATTCTACATGCAACTTATCCCGAGCTGCATTCAGAGATGGTCAAACAAAATAAGCTCAGAGTTTGGGAATGAACTCTTCTTAGGTACTTCCTTACAGTAATTGTAGAAACAATGTTTAAGGTCAAGATAGTCAGCCCTATACCTGCCCCCTAAAATAGGAAACAAGGAATCTTTTTCTTCCTCAAGCAAGGGCTTCATGAATTTCGTAATACAACTGATTAGCCCTTTGGAACTTATTAAAAAATGTCTTCTGTCACCAGGGCTCTCCCCAGATCTTTGTGGGGCCATTCAACATTACTTTAGAGAAGAGAAGTCCTAGCCAAGAAAATGGATGCATTACTCTGCGGCCATCTCCATCCTGGCCACGTGGAAGCAAGCAGACCGCTCCAACTTGGGAGCCTGGAGCACTGTCCCTCCGTCTCCTTCCCAAGGCCTTAGGACAGAACAGGGGCTTTCCCTCAGGAGCTGCTCTCAGTGACCAGAGGCTCCAGGTGGTCCTCGGGAGTAAAACACAAGGTGGGAAGGCTGTCTGGGGAGGGTCCGCAGGGCGGCCTGGGAGTCAGCATCTCCTCCAGGGGGAGACAGGCGGCTGTAGAAGTGGGTGTGTCAGAATCAGCTTTTTCTAGAACTCAGGCTGAGGTAGGGAGAATAAACCTCCTGAGTTTTACACAAAGAAGTACAATCTGAAAGCATTCTAGGTGTAGACTGGAAAAACTAATCAGTTTTTTCTTTTATAAGACATTTCTGGTCTGTTGAAGTAAGTAAATAAAAAATAAAGCATTGTGAACTGCCTGCCTGGAATACAGCAGGCCATCAGCAGTGTTAGCTGAATCTGAACTTGGTGCTTCTATGCACAGCCTTGTACTGAAGCTCATCCTGACACCCAGTAAACAATCCCAGCACCACACTGTCATCTGAGACCAGGTTACACAGATGGTGGCTGCATGGCTCCTGTCTCATTTCTGGACTCAGAACTTAGCTATGAAAAAGGACTACAGACATGTGGGTTTTTAAAAGGATATCTCAAAACCTAAAGACCATACATTTGATTTCAGATTCTTGAGTTAAAAGATTCCACTCGCCTACCCAACTGTTGAGGTGCAAATTAAATAATATTCCTCACTATCAAAAAAAGAAAAAAAAATAGAATCAACTGGCATATCTTTTTTTCCTAAACATATATTTGAAACTAATATATCTAGAAATAAAGATAGTCAAATTTCATAAGTTTTAGAAGCTAACCAGTCAGGTAGAAATTTTAGTCTTACACAAAACAAACAAATAAGCAGTCATGCTACTGTATTTTTAGAAATCAAAAGCAACTATAATAGATTAATTTACTCTTCTCAGGCATTTGTGTCTTTAAGCCTGGGAACCCCAGGGTACCTCCTATAGAGGGAAACCATGGTTTTTCTCTGCAGATTTCCAAGTCCAGGCCTTTCTTTTCATCATGGGCCCCATAAGCTATTCTGTGCAGAAATGACCTGTTAATGAACAGGACGTTCTCTCTCAAAGCTGCGTTTTACAATCTAGTGTCTTCCACCCTTGTGTACAATGAGTGTTTGTGGGAGAGGGAGTATATACATCTAGATGCTTGGAGCTTCCACCACAAGGCTGGGCATGTGAGAAGCTTTTCCAAGTACAGGGTGCTGTGGGTGCCTTCCTGTGTGGGGGCTACCGCGGATCTTACAATCTTGTTGCTTGCTGACAGATGGGTAAGAGTTCCTTCATCTGGAAGCCCCATTGTGCCAGCTAGTCTGAAAGACTTCTCTACCTTAAAAACAGTGACAAACAAAAAGGACATGGTAGTTTGAAAAAAAGGATTGGTGTGTCCCCCTGCTTTTGGGTTTCTAATCATGATATTTAACTTACATTGTATTTCAACTATTATTAAAGGATATTTAACTTACACTGCATTTCAACTATTATTAAAGAAGGCTCAGCAACTTTTAGACTTACAAAGTGAAGCATGGTCAACTAAGGTTGAAAAACATTGCTTTAAAAATTCCACACTGTAAAGCTACTCTAAACCAAAGTTTAGATAGAAAAAGAATTGCACAGAAGTGCATAACACTGAGCATGTGTTAGGACGCCTATGGACACCTGTGACATTGGGTCCTCCTCAGCCCTGTCCTTCAGGGAAACTGGATATTTCCTGATTCCTGGGAGACTGAGGATATCGGCTTTTTAGCTTATCTACCCTAAACTTAAAGGTGCTAGTCTCAAGAGTAACATTTACTGTAAAATATGGTAAGTGTTTGATACGTCTTCTTGAAGGTGTCAAAGCTTGGTAGATTATCTTCTGTGTTAGGATCAGATGAAGTCAAAGAGATCATTCATAGCTGTTTCCCTATATGACTGGACAGACTGGCCTCAATGGAGCAGACGGGAGCTTTTACTTACGCTGGGGCGGCTGGGAGTCAAAGGGCATCATCATTTTTGGTCTCATTCCTCGCCTTCCAGCCAGGGTAGACATGCTGTCCTCTGATTCATGCCCTAGATGTCAGATACGGAGGTTAGTTACAGGCATGTACCGTAGGCTACCAAGTAGCTGCCGTAGTAAAACATTTCTAATGGGGAATTCGGAATTCACAAACAACATAATGGGGACAGAGCACTTCTGTAGGAAGTGAGACAGCGAGGATGATGAACGCAGGAGTCCCTGCTGAGACCCAGCGTGGACAACACAGGCTGCCCACCACACTGCAGTGCAATGTCTCAGAACATCCAGACCCAGCGCACCTGAACACCACGGTGATAGCCGCAGGCCAGCTGCAGGGAGAGAATGAAATGTGGGCTGGCTTCCTCGAATACTGGGAGGGGCACTGCTAAAGCCCGAGATTCTAGAAGGTTGTATCATATGGGAACAGAACGTCTCCTTCATAACAAATTAGCTATTCTTCATCTAATGCAATCCTAGAACACTTTTCTTTAAGCCTGATCTTGTATAGGAATCGCCAAATCAAAGCAACTGCAGAAAATGGAAAACGATTTAAAAGAGAACGGTCTCTGAACACTTGGAGGAAAACCTGGACTTAAAGCGTACCTCTGTATGAGTTTCGCCTTTGATGGATGTTGCTGTCCATGGAATTGTCAACTGGGGTGATATCTTGAGAGTTGCGAGGAATGGGAGTATCGGTCATGATGGGATTTGGGTCTGGAGACTTATCAATTGGTTTCAGCTCCAGTCTCTCATGATGGATCCAGAGATCTGGGGGTTTGACATCTTTGGAATTGCCTTTGTACTTGTGAGAGCCATTCACGGACTTGCAGGCTGCTCGTTTCCTAGGCACAAAATTAATAAAGGAGCTTCTTGAACAGTAACTTCTTTGAACACACTTGCCAAAAGGCTTGATTAAAACTGCCTGTCTGAAAGATGTTTCAAACAATGAAAAAACTAAAAAATATAAAAAAACCAAAAAACAAAACAACCATTCCTCCCCTCCCCCCATGCCCTCCAAAAAACCAGTGGAGGCAAAAAGTTTACTTTTGGAAAGAGTAAATGTTTCTCCACTCTGTCCACACATATTTAGAGGTACTCATCGTACTTAAATAATGCCTTGTGATCACTTTTTTGAGTATTGAGACATTAAGATAGCTTTTTATTTTCTTTTTAAGAGCCAGGGTCATGCTCTGTTGCCCTGGCTGGAGTGCAGAGGAACAATCAAACCTACAGCAGTCCTCAACTTCTGGGCGTAAGAGATCCTTCCACTCTAGACTTCCCGAATGGCTGGGCCTGTAGGCGTGTGCCACAACACTTGGCTAAATTTTTAATTTTTTATAGATAATGAGATCGTGATATGTTATCCAGGCTGGTCTCACATTCCTATTTTTAAATCAAATAATCCCTAAAGAAATTTCTTCTACAAATTTCCAATCCGTAGGGAAACAACGCTAAGTAGAAACGTAACAATGGAGCAGAGGGAGAGGTTCTGGCTTCTGACGAGGGAGGAAGCTCTGTGGGCAGGCGTGCAGGGCCTGCCACTCAGCAGACAGTGTGAGCCTCTCCACTCACTCGCCCCTTCAATAAGCACGTATTCGGAGCAACCTCCAACTCTTGGGCTTAAGCGATTCTCTTGCCTCACCCTCTGAAGTAGTTGGGACTACAGGTGCCTGGTTAGTTTTCCTATTTTTAGTAGAGATGGGGTCTTGCTTTGTTCAGGCTGGTCCCGAACAAACTCCTGAGCTCAGGCAATCCACCCGCCTCAGCCTCCCAAGTATTAGGATTACAGGTGTGAGCTACCATGCCCGGCCTTTATTCTTTTTTTGGATTGAATAATTTAAGTGTGCCATGGGAAGTTTAACTATAGGTTCAAGTGTGCTGTGAAATAAAAAAGGTTGAAAAACACTGGGTTAGATTCTCTAAATGCTCTGTCCACTTTGAAACAGCTGCTACCTAAACGAAAGAGACCTCAGGTATTAAAGAGGAAGAAAAGTAAGAAAAGCTCACTCACTTTTTTCAGTGATTAATGGAACACTTGCAAAGCAGTCACTAGGGGAGTGGGAGGGCAAAGCCCTGTGAAGACTTGATACAATTATTGTAAAGAAAGGAACCCAAACCTGTGCACTGGCTGGTTCAAATACAGAGTACAAAGCCTATTATCAACTCATTTTCTTACTCTCCATCTGAATGAGTACCTTATTTTTTTAAATTTACTTTGAATTTTAAATCCTCTAATGCAATTCTTTGTCATTTTGATTTTTAGACTCTTATAAATAAAGACCTCAAAGATTTCTAAAACTAGATGTACAACCAAGTTCATAATGATAGATAAGTGTGAAATATCAAATAAAAAAGCTTGAAGAAAAGATTTGGAGTAGAAGAAATGCAGTCTTTGCAGCTTTAATGGTTTTCCATTATCAGGAATAGATAGGGAAGGCTGAGAGGAGTGTCAGAGGCCCGTCAAAGGAGCGCCCATGCTGTCAGGAAAGTCCTGCATTTGGGTGCAAGATACCCAAAGCTACTTCATTGGCACAAAAGAAAGAGATTTAAAATATCATGTAACCTACAGGAAATTAGTTAAGTCATTACCAGAAGCACTTACAAGGTAGCTTGTACCTGCTCTGTACATTGAAAACACACACATTTGTCACTGTTAAATACATGCCCCCTTGCTGTGGGCAGACCAAGTTTGAACAGATAATCACAAAGATGTGAACTTCTCTTTCTCTTTTATGGAGCAATATCCTCTTAAGATTATTCAGGATATGGCAACTAAAGTCATTTTATTACCATATTGCATCTTTGTTATTAGGGGTTAACTCAAGAATCTCCTTTTGTCTATTTGTCCTGCTGGCCAGATGCATGAGTTGAATGTGACCTAGGGCCAAGGAATGTGTCAAGTTCACAAGTACCTCTCATTAACTGTTATATAGCTGAAGCCCCTTGCTATCTGCTTAAGGGGCTTGAGCAAGCCTCAAATCCAGAGGAATTCTGGGCTATCTGACCTCTCTGTGAAATTGATGAAGATCCTATCAAAGATCTTTCCTATTCATTAAAGCAATCCCTGCTCCCTCCACCCCTATACTTGGTAGCACTCCTTTCAAAATATTCTTAAACTGAGACCTAGAGTAAGAGGCCTGTGGTTTCCGTCCACCTTGACGGGCACCCGTGCCTTGGCTCTGCCTGAAGAGCCCACAGCCTCCTGCAGGGCTGGCTGACTTGTGTACGTGCACAGACAGCGCTCCAAAGAGGTGACCAGTAATTCTGGGTGGTTTCCACTCTCCTCTCTGTATCTGTTCTCCATGTGGCTTTGTAACTGAGCTGGGTTTGGGTTTGGACAACAGTAGGTACTGGCAAGAGACTGCAGGATGGGGTAAGTTTTCCCTGCCCCTTTCCACCGGCGAGAGGTGGCAATGACTACGTGCCACTAGTGCCTACAACATTCCTGCCAGGAAGCCCTTGCCTACCACTTCACATCCCTGACAACAGCTCTCTCCTCTTGCCGCTTCAGGCCGAAGGGTAAGAGTGACTTATCACTGCTCCTAGCCTTTGAGCACCCCAGTCTACTTTCCTCCAACCCCGCCTATGACTTTGTAAACAGTCCCTTCTGGAAGCTTGTTAAGTGTGCCACCTCTTTCCTGCCAGGATGTTGACTGATACACATTTATAAGAGAAACCGTTTCCTGTTTTCTTTTAAAATATTTAATAGTGCTTTTCATGTATTTTTTGTCTTAACTCAGTGTACCACTCCAAATACAGAAGTCACATGGAAGTAAAAGAAGATACCAAAAATCTATGAGCTGCATTTGGGGTCCTTACTTTTTTTGGTGAGAAGTGGTACGCCGGGTGCAAAGCACAGCAATGATCACGACCACCACGATGGTGATGACGCCAACAGAAACGATGATGACCAGCAGCAAGTTACTGTCCAGGGGAGAGGTGGGGCTGCCATGGGGGCTATTGCTGCCTGCAAGGGAGAAAACAGTACAGCTGTTAGTGTTAGAGATTTAGAAGATGCATATGATCAGGCTGTAGAACCATTCCAAGATGGTTCACGTGCCCTTCTTTCCAGCACCATCATGGTGCCTTATATAAAGCTCTGTGTGCACATAGCCCCTTCTCTGGATCACAAGGCGCCTGTAGAACGGAGTCTGCCCTGTGCATAGTGCTCAGCACAGAGCAATGCTGGAAGACGGTGTTCAATAAAAGCTTCTCAAATTGCAGCAGAGATTCTAGAGCTTTCTTTTTCTTTCTCTTTTTTTTTTTTCTTTTTTTGAGACAGAGCCTAAAGCTATCTCCCTGGATAGAGTGCTGTGGCATCACAGGTCACAGCAACCTCCAATTCCTGGGCTCAAGCGAGTCTCTTGCCTCCGCCTCCCAAGCAGCTGGGACCACAGGCGTCCCCCACAACGCTCGGCCATTTTTTGGTTGCAGCTGTCATTGTTGATTGGCGGGCTCGGGCTGGATTCGAACCCGCCAGCTCAGGTGTACATGGCTGGCGCCTTAGCCCGTTGAGCCACAGGCGCCGAGCCGATTCAAGAGCTTTCAAAGGTTTAAAAACACTTGGACATAAAAGGTCTCACCCTTATGTTGTCAAATTCACCTTGTAAAACACCATTTGTAAATCATTTAGTTTTCTGGCTTTCAAACTATGTTTAAAATGTACATTCATACAAGCCAAAAGTTTTTTACAGCACACAGATGTCTAAGATTACAAAAAATTGCCTGAAAAATAAAATGTCCCTGGGCAGCACCTGTGGCTCAAGGAGTAGGGCACTGGCCCCATATCTTGGAGGTGGTGGGTTCAAACCCCAGCCCCGGCCAAAAAAAAAAAAAAGAAAACTGCAAAAAATAAATAAAATGTCCCTGTTATCACAATACTCGGCATATGCAGAGTTAATTCTCTGCAGGTGAGTACACACGCATTCCTCTGACAAATACTTAGTGAGTGGTTACTATGTGCCCGTCGTTACTCCAGCTACTAAGGATGCAAAGGTGAGTGGCAAAGATGTGAGAGTGGGGGTGGGGCCGGGGCAAACAACACCAGAGTAAGAAATTAGTTAATAATGAGTGCAGTGAAATAAACAAACGGAGGGCTATGATACCCAGTGCCTAGGTGGCTAATTTAGATTGAAAGAGCAGAACAAGCTTCTCTGGGTAGATGGCATTTGATCTGAGACTGGAATGATAGGAAAGATCCATCATGTAAGGACCTGGGGGAGGAATATGCCAGAGGGAGGGGAAGGACGAAAGGCAGAAACACCTCTCTAGGAAGGGGGAGGCAGCCAGTGTTACTTAAGTACGAGAGATGCAGGTTAGAAGGAGAGAAATGAGAAAAAAGCAATGACACTGGAGAGGTGTACAAAGGCCAGATCATTTAGGGCCCTGAGGAAATTCAGATTTTCTTCTCCTTCTACTGTCGTCACTTCTCCACTGTTTAAAGGATGAGGATCCAGGCTTTTTATCGAGGCTGCCTGTAATCTAGCTCTAAGTCCTACTGTCTCCCATTTCTCAAAACATTTCTTCGCTTCCTACCTCATCATTCAGTTACACATGCTCATATTATAAAATGTGGCAAAACTCACCACACGGTTCTCACTAACCACCATGGACATTTGGTCTTTCCTTGTAGCTACTCTCTCACTCATCTTTGTGACAATTAACAGCTGTGCAGTAGGTACCGCCAAGCACTGAGTCTTTAGTCACTAGAAGTAATTAAGACGAGGCAGCCTACCAGTGTGGGACATTGTGAAGGAAATTCCTACCAAGAAGGTACAGCTTGTGGGTCTGTGAATCTGTGTTTTTAAAAAAATCTCCTAAAGTGTTTCTCATACATAACCCGGCTTATAAATTTATGATCTACTCCAAACTTACATTCATTGTGAGAATCCCTTCCACAACACTGGATTAGCTGACCCTCCAATTTGGATTCCATGATTTTATAGTTACATCTGAGCCTTGTGCTAATCTGGGGCTGATTTAGAAGAGCTTAAGAGCTTATTCTACTACATTTGGTTCAATCATTTTTATCCTCCATTTATGAGAAAAGGTAAGCAGACAGATAACTTAAAACTGTACATACTGACCTTCAGTAAGATAACATTTGGGAAGGACTATGGTACCAGGGCCAATAAAACTGACCTTATTACTCATGTTAGAGTACGGCTTTACAGAATGCTGTTATTAACCACAGCATCTGTTGAACCACATCCGGGTCAGGCACTGCAAAACAGAGGCTGGGAGCTGAGGCATGGGAGGCAAGCGGAGGTGGCGAGGTTCTTCCCTGCATTCAACAATGGCGGATTCTCTTCCACCTATTTGACCCCTGAAATACAGCAAGAGTACGCTGCCAAGGAACTCACCTTTATGCCTCTCCTGGACTACTTCTCTGCCTTCATACTCAGCCTCTAACTCATCCTTGACTATTATGGAGAGGAAAAATGGAGAATCGACAAATGGAAGTCAGTGTGCCAGCAGTGTCAGATGCTTGATGTGTGTTATCTGCAGGGAGAGGCTCAAATTTCTCAGCCTTGGTATTTTAAGCTTTTGACAGGCTGGTTCTAACTCACCATTTCAACTCACTCTACCCTGTCTCTAGGTGAAGCAACCCCAGGACAGGCTGGGCTGTTTTATATTACTATGCTTCTGCACTTGCTTCCTAGAGTGTCGAGCCCCTTCCTTGACACTGAGCAGTCTTCTGTGCAGCCTTTAAGGCCTAGGTTAGACATCGCTTCCTTTTTTCCCGATCAGGCAATTTGTTACTCATGCCTCTTATTGCCAGAACCTGTCCCATAGAGCCTGAACCTTTAAAAATATGCATGTATGAATGAATATATAAATGAAAAAAAGACAAGGAATTACTTTTCTCACAGCCTTAAACAGTACACTGTAGACAACACATATAAATGTAACATATACACAGAGAAAGAGAAACTTGTTAACAAAGATCTAGAATTCAGAGCACAAACATTTCCTGAAGGCTGCAAGCTTGTCTGATTCTTCTAAGATTAGGCACATTTCACTGAAGTCTGGGCAGTGCCATTTTAAAAAAAAACTTAAATAGCTAGAGATTAACAGATAACTGTATTCCCACAATTAGACTATGAGATACTAGAAGACAGGCCTTTCTCTACCATCTGTGGAGGCAGGAATCATTTCTAATTAATACTTCTGTGAACATTTTGCCACTCTGAATTCCCGAATCTAGTGTAGGACGCCCTTGCTTTTTAAGCTGTATATGACAGTGGAAAAAGCACAATCAGAAGTCAGAGTCCTGATCTTGGTCCAGGACTGCCGTAATCAGTGAGTGGCCCCAGTAACATTATTTCCCCACTGAGTTTCTTATGTAGTGGTTGGGAACGATGGTCTCCATCCTCCCTGCTTCATAGTATTATAAAAATCAAATATGATTTAACACGTGAAAGTGATCACAAGTGGTGAAGATCTGTAGAAAAGGAGCTGTCACCATGAAATTAGAAGGTACTAGCTCTTGGGAGAGCTAGGAGATTAGGAAGAATTTTCTAGAATTCCCAGACTAAAAGTGCAGTTAAGTATTAGTATTAGAGTTTCTGAACCATTTCTTTGGCTTGTTCTGGGTGATGGCTAATCCCTCCAGAGGATTATTACAAGAAAAAAATTCTTTTTTTCTTTTTTTGAGAAAGGGTCTTGCTCTGTTGCCCAGGATACATACAGTGCAGTGATGTCATCATAGATCAAAGCAACCTCAAACTCCTGGGCTCTAGCAATCCTCCTGCCTCAGCCTCCTAAATTGCTGGGACTGTATGTGAGCTACCGATGCCTGGACTTCTGAAAGCAAAAATCAAACTCTTTTCTAGAGGCATTAGGCAACAGAAAGAACCATTTGTTTAGGAATTAATCTTAAGTTGGGTATGTGAGGAAATAATTTTATTTATGGACCCTATAACGAACAAGCTTGTATTTATTCAGGAAACATTTTCTAGAAAACACCTGAAGTTAGATCTAGTAAATAAAAGGAAATAGGTTAACATACTACAACCCACCACACACAAGCTACAAAAGACATTTTAAGATTTTAAGGAAAACTGCTATAGGAAGGGCTTTACCACTCATTGGAGGTTTGTAGTCAGGTCCGAGGTCTGGTAGCCGGCTTCCTTTCCCTGCAGACCCCGAGGCTGAAGGAGAAGAAATAATGTCAGTAATAGCCGAACACACTGGTGTCATAGTCTACTTCATAGCTAGTGAGTGTCTTCCACAAAAAAGAATTTTTAGTCTATTCTGTCCATGACAAAAGAAGTAGCAGATCAATCACAGGAAACTATAATGTATGTGTGCAAAGCAAACTAAGGCGTAGCTTTCTGTGCAACGAGGCATCTGAAAGGCTGACATCCCTGTTTCGCAGCTGTGACCAGGCTGTCACTCTGTTGTTCAGGTGGGAAACAGATCCATTTCATTAGCCCAGGAAACAGTTCCCATAGGACTGCCCAGAGGATGGTGGCAACGAGCTTCTTTAGGAAAAGGACCTAAGGGGCTAATGAGGTTAATGCCTACAATAAAGAACTGAACTCTTTCCAGGGATCCTGCTGTGTTAGTTTGGCCTAGCAGGTGTCATTATTGCTTGGATTCCTTTCTCAAATTATAAAGTTACCCCTAGGGTGGCGCCTGTGCCTCAAGGAGTAGGGCGCTGGCCCCATATACCGGAGGTGGCGGGTTCAAACCCGTCCCTGGCAAAAAACTGCAAAAAAAAGTTACCCCTAGCAGGAGCAGGAAGGCAAACAGAAGTTCAAATTGGGTTCTCAGTTCGTGCTCAGTCACTTAAACATCCAAAAACAGAAAAATCAGTCTTCCCTGTATTTGCTCATAAGGGACATTCTCCTAAGCCTTCACCATGGAACATATTGTCAGGCTGCTGATCTCAGGCTTGGGACTTCTCTAGAAGCAGGCCTCAGAAAGCTCAAGTATCTGTTTCTTCAAAACTCTTTACCTTGGTCTTGAACTTTGGGCTTCATATTTATAGGAAAAGCTGCTTGGATAAAGCAAATACAAGGAGCCCTTTCCCAATAATGCAAAGGTTTGTACCAGTAAGCAGTGCTATACCTCTCCTGAAAAGAGGTGTAAGAAACAGTAAAGGAAGAGATTCTCTTTGTAGCTAATTAGCACAGTGCTTAATAGACTATCTACACCTGAATCCTGGCTCCTTCACATATAACTGTTTGACTCTGGTTATTTAACTATTCATTTGGGCTGGTTTCCTCATTGTAAGACAGGGATAATGATAGTATCTACTTCACAAAGCTGTCGCTGAGGATTAAACAGAAATTTAATAATGCCATAAAATATTTTGAGGACTATCTGATTCACAGTAAGTATTCAATAAATATTAACCACTGCTTTTACAAGCATAATCAATCTTCAGGGAAGAATATCATCTTTCCCTTTACACAGCAGACAGCATGAAGCTTCAGAAAACACTGAACACATGAGACTTATTTGTACAAATAAACCTTGACCAGAAGTGCATAAACTAGATGTGCTTCTGCAAAACATTACGGCTAATGTCAAGTGTTTCTATAAATTATCAAACTTCGAGGAAACGCAAGAAAATAAAATCTGAAGTTTTCTGTATGTAGTTCATTTAACCGAATAAAGCTAGAGATTAAAACAATGTTTGCTGTTTTCAGGACCTGAACACTGCCCCCTAAAGAGAGTAACAAATTCTTAGATAGCTAAAAGAGCATATTCTAGAATTTACTCACAGACCCTGTCCCCTCTGCCATAATCCACACTTATCACTTTACCCCCTACACACACTATCTGTCAAGATTGCTGCTGTTTTTCACATGCCTTTTGCAAAGTCTACCTGCTGAGGATGCTTAGCCTTGTTAGGCTCTGCACAAGTGCACTGAACTGTTGGTTAGGCTACATCTAATCCAGATTGTCCAGAGCATCCATCATACTGTGTGTGAATAACTGACGTTATACTTTGCCATTGACTGGTTTTTTATTCCTATATTTCCCAATATTTTTCTTTTAAATTTAAACTACGAATAAGAAATTTCAAGGATGACTCTAGCACCAAAAATACCAATGGGTAAAGAATTTTAAATACCAGAGGTATGGTGCAGCTAAGAATTGTACTCTGGCTATCACATAAAGTATGAAAACAATAAGCATATTTCTTTCTGTGCATATATGTCATGGTATTTTTATGTTCTCACACTTCCGCATACGTAAGAAAGTATGTTTGCATTTTCTCCAGTGTACTCACTGAATGCAAACAAAATTCCAAAGTGGTTGAAAAACTTGGTACCTCAGATTCTGATTCTTCCTTGCCATTAACCCAAGATCTGAGACCTTGTACTTCTAATAACTATTCTTAAGCTATGAGAACGATTACTAAATTTACTTTTATGTTCTTTCTCAGTATGGAAAACAGATAGCATGTTAGCTGACTCCCCAGAGATGAAAATCACAAGCCCAGGTACTCCTCCCCCTGTGGCCGTTACAGTGAAAAGACTGGTGACGGGTGGTTTCAAGAATGGTGACATAGAGGCCCATGCTTCCCTAGTTGCCATTTTAAATAGTTTCTCTCCCCTTTTTAAAAGATCAGATATATTTAAGGAATGATGGAAAAATATTTCTGAATTGAGCTTATGGTAAAAGAATAAACAAAGCACCAATTTGGTCACAGATAATCACACAATTTAGTAGGACAAATTTGTAGGTTCTTTGCTGGAAGAGGAAATAGGATATTCACTGAATTTGACTGCAACTTTTCATTTAGCGACACTTAATAAAATTCTAGGTGCTATGAATATGAAAAATTGGTATGTTTGGTCTTATGACTCAAAGGCCTATTGTTGTTATAGAACTTCAGTATCTTAGAACAAAAGATAATCTCACCACATAAAGCCAATCTCCTACAGTTTAGGACTCAGTTTCCCTGTCTGTTTAGCTCCTAAGTAAATCTCCCAGCTTTTCAGATACCACAAGAGTTACACACATTGACTCATCTCACTTTGGCCAATAAATATGTGGGTTTTTACACATGGCACTAATTTCCAGGGGAAAAAAAGAGAAATAAAACCAAAAAACTAATAATAGAGCACAAAGGACGGGAAAGGAAAGAGAGGCCATCTACTCATTTACCTTGATCATTAGGCATTTTATCAGAGGAGTCCGCTAACAGGTCAAGCACAGGGGAAGAAAAAACAAGAGCAAGGATCACAAGCTTTGAAGATGGGACAGGCAGAACTTTTAAAGGAACCCCCCCACATACACACAAATTTCCAAACCAAGCCTTATTTTTAGTGCTAACAGAAAATAAGTCCATATAGGGTTTCTGTATTTCCTTTGACTCAGTTCCCAGCTGAATTTTATTAGCCTAAGCTCACATGGTTCAATGCTTTACCTTCATTTCCTTATCTAGAGTTTTATTAAAAACTAGAAGTTTCTTTCTCCCCATAAGAATCCTCAGTAAACCTTTCAGGTTAAGAGCCTGCACGCATGAAAAGGGAACCATCCATCACAACACCACCCTAACTCTCTATATGGGAACTGAAAGTATCACATTTGGTCTGACTCATAAAAATTTGTAGATTCCTACAGCTTTCTCCGCCCCAAATAGCCCGTAGCAAGAGTTCTCTTGTATGTGATATGGTTAACCCAGAAAGCGCTGATTTCTACACACTGTGGCTCATGAGCTCAGCATTAGGACTCCTTGTATCATCCGTGGACTCTGCATGCCGGTATGTGCAAGCACAGCTCCACTAAAGGGACACATTAGTAAAGCCCGCAGCTTGGGGAGCATTACCTTTAGGTGTTCTGAATTGGACAGCTTCAGACATGGGCCCCATGCCCTTGGAGTTCCGGGCTTGGATTTTGAAGTAGTACGGTGTGTCAAGTGTTAGCTCTTGTATCTGGTGAGTCAGCCTGTTCCCCACAACAGGCTCAATAACCCAATCATGTATCTCCGCATTCACATCCGTGCTGTAATATATGATGTAACCTGTCCAAAGGAGTTAATGGTAAAAGAAACCTCATTGCAGCTTTTCCTTTTGTAGTAAGTTAATAAATGCATATCACATCATGTGCACATTTTAGCATAATATTTGGATAATGCAACCTCAAGCATCTACAATGAAAATAATACAGTTTTGAACACCAATTATGGCCTGACATGCTGTTTTAGTTCTCCAGGGGATGACCTCCTAGGAAAATAACCCCTGGTACACAGTCAGAGCCACAGCGAACTGTCACCCGATACTGCCACCAGGGGGCAGTCAATCACCATATTGAAGCAGGAAGTGTCACAACCACACGCCTACCCATCCAGCAATGAAAAACCTACACTGTGGTGTTACTGGTTTTAAAATACAAAGTAAATATAACCCCAGTCAAGTTTCATTCTTTTACAGAAGAGGCAAAGTCAAAACCTAAAAAATGACATAGAGACCAGTATTTATGGGAAGGGATTCCTTCTGAAAGCTAGAAGCAGGACAGTGCTAAGAAATATGTTTTGTTTTCTCATTCGTACAAAGGAACTTTAGAAAGCAAAATCTGGTTCCTCAGCACACACCTACACGGACCATCGGCTTCAAAGGGAACACTTGGCACTAAATCGCAACAGAGTCCCTCCTTGATAAGGCTGAGGAAAGCCTAGTATCCCCTCTTCTGTGGAGGGTTCTTCTCTGACAGTCTAAGGAAAAATTCCAGGTCCTTCAAAGGCCTAGGCCGATTCTTCTAATTGTAAGAGCACAGGTACCTGAAGTAGCAGGCCTTGAGGGAAAAAGGAATTAAATGCTTAATAGGCTTTTGGATAAAAGACCGGAATCTATGTTGGGCAGTAACCTGTAGAATTAGGCAAGCAGTATGTAACTCCAAAGCCAGTCATCGAGGCAGAGGCAAAGAATAGCTCTCTTAAGAAAAATAAATACATCCATTAAATGCCCCACTATAGCCAAAAGTTGTCTGATATATCCCATTCCCCATCAGATTTATACTCAGAATCAACTGGTAACTCATTTTTATGCCACTATGGGCAAACAGCACACCCTTGCTCCAATTTCAAGGACCATGATGACTCACACCACCCTGTATAATGACCAAGCCAGCTTCAGACTCCCACTTCTCCGGACGACAGAGCACTCTCCTGGAACACCTCTGCCAGGCAGGAACACTGCACAGGCAAAGCACACCTATAGTAATCTTACCTGTGATTTTGCCGTTGGCTTCTGAGGGAGGCTGCCAATTCACAATTATGGTCCTAGGTTTTCCCTCTTTACTCACAACTGTCACGTCCTTGGGTGGAGAAGTAGGAACTACAAAATAACAATACTTTCAATAATTTCTGTCCATTTCAATTTAATTAACCATTTTCTCAACCATTACCTCTTGTGAGACACAATAAAGGGCGTAAAACAAAAATGATGAAGCCTTCAAAGAAATCGGGGTCTGTCTATAATCAGTTCTAACAAAAAGAATAATATGCAAAGTACCAAAGAGAAAATGCTATGCTATGAGGATACCGAATTGGCATCCTGGCTGGGAGTAGACAGGCAGGTAGGGAAATCACATGACATTTGTATCAAGTACCTAACAATGTGCAAATTGTATCTCACTTAATATTTACGGCAACCTTGAAAGGTCACTGCCGTTACCCCTCCTTTATAGATCAGGACAACAAAAATGAGAGAAGTTGTGTAATTTGCCCAAGATGACTTTCTCCCCCCAGTCTGAATTATTTTGTTAGAATACTTTTAAGTCTAAAATTGTCTTCTCTCTAATACATAGTTGGCTCTTCAAAGAAAGGATGATTTTTAAAAGCCCTATTTCCTTAAATACACGATTTATAATCTATATATTTTTTCTTTCTTTCTTCGTCTGTTTTTTTCTTGGAGACGGGGACAGAGTCTCATTCTGTTGCCCAGGCTAGAGGCAGTGGCATTATCATAGCTTGTGGCAAACTTGATGTCCTGGGCTGAAATGATCTCCTGCCTTGCTTCTTGAGTAGCCAGAACTATAGGAGTGCACCACCACACACCAGATAATTTTTTTTTTTAATTTTTGGGGAGACAACTTCTCATTATGTTGCTCAGGCTGGTCTTAAACTCCTCACTTCAAGCAGTCTTCCCACCTATCGAAGCCTTCTAAAGTGCTAGGACTATAGGTATGAGCCACCATGCCTGGACACAAATATGTATTTTCTTTTCTTTTTCTTTTTTTTTTTTTTTGGTTTATCAGGCCTAGGTGAAGCTTCAACCTGCTGCCCCTGGTGTACAGCGCTGGCACACTAACCACTGGCCCACGTGTGTGTGTGTGTGTGTGTGTGTGTGAGAGAGAGAGAGACAGTGAGAAATACATATATTCATTTTAAGTTTACACTGTAAGCATATAGCCAATTATTGAGGTTATAGCTTTAAAGTAAAGCTGTTTATGCAACAGAAAAAATAAAATAAAAATAATAGTGCATTTCTGTCTTTCTATGTCACAGACAAAAACTTTTATTGTACTAGTAGGAAAATGAGCCAATTAAGTACATCCTAAAATGTTCTCTTCTCTTCCTAAAATACTGGAATTGTCATAATATGAGAGGAAGTCTGGAGAAACACAAACATCTTAAGGGAAAACACAATCTCATTTGTTGGCTAATGGGTTGGAATTAAAGTAAAAACATTTCTAACATGGTTACCAAAGAAAGCAAACGAAAGGTCTATTTAAACTTCTGATCTTTATTTCTAACTCTCCAAATCCAACTCTTTTCTCTGTAGGAAGCCCAATCAATGGTACAGAAGACAAAAAGACATTAAGGCCAAGTCCCAATTGTGGAGAATTTAATCCACATATATAGGAAAGAAAGAAGTAGGGGGCCAAAACAGACAGAGATTCCTGATGGTTACACACATGTCCACACTAGGAAACTTAAAGACAGGAGAAGGGTAGGCCGAAAAGTGAGCAAAGAGCAAACACCTTCTCAAACTCAGACAGCATGCTGTCTTTCATTTGTTTCATTATTTTTTCTCTCATGTACACTTAACAAAGATTTCAGTCATTAATTGGTTTGCATGAAAGCTGCAGAGGTAGCTTTGGGGTCACCTAGCAAAGTGTTCCGGTTCCAGCAAATATGGCATTGGCCAATGCTCGTTCAAGGGCAGGTGGCTTTATCTTTTCTATCCCAATTTATAGTAAGCAGGGTCAATGGCAATAATCTCTTATGTCTTCTCTGTGCTTTATAATATACCATGTCGTTCCCCTCTGTTTCTCATTTTACCCTTATAATAACCCTATAAAGTAGGAAAGGCAGAGATTATTATACTGCTTTTATAGATGGAAAGAAGCCGAGATTTACAGAGGTTGGATGACCTACCCATGATCACACAGTCAGTAGAAGGTTGACTTGGGATTAAATTCAAGTCTGTCTATTGATTTCTATAATTTAGTATGCTTTGAGTTATAGTATCCTATTGTGTGCCAATATTCTTGTTCAGTAACAGAAAACCCCACAATCCATCAATTCAAATAGCAGATAGTAGCTGCTCATTGCACTTTGTATAGGATATTAATTCATGTACTCAATTTTTTGCCTGGGTGGTAAAAGCAGTTGTGAGAAGTCACACAACTTGGAATGTGGCACAGCATGAGCAAGGGCTTCCATTGGCTTCCGCATCTTGCAAAGAGAAGAAATGCCATGTGACATGGGTTCTGACACACATACCTAATTCAAAGGTGGTCCCATGAGCTGTCATACTCCAGGTGCTTGATCTTCGACCTTTGGTCACCATTACAGAGAATTCATAGAGCGTATTTGGTTTTAGACCAGTAACCAAATAACTCAAAGTTGTTGCATTTGCATTCTGAAAAAATTTGAATCAAGAATTTTAAGATTAGAAAAAAATCAGTGATTAAATTTTTTCACCCAGAGCAAATATATCAGTACCTTGTACTTGGTGTTTGCTGGGATGTTGGTTTTCCATCGGACTGTGTAGTACCGGGAGTCTGTAATCTTCTGGTGTTTGGGCAGGGAGTTGTCCGCCCATGTAATCCGTATGGTGTCATGACTCAGAATGGAAGCCTGAACTCCCACTGGTGGCATCATGGGAGTGGGATCTGGCACTGGAGTGTATGGAGCATTAATAACAAATAAATCAACTTCAGAAGTGTCTGGGTAAAAAGTAATTAAAAAAAGGAAGTGGCATTTTAACGTAAACAAAAATAAAAGAAAAGGGAATGCAGGGTAATATAATGAAATGAAAGGTGAGATATGGAGAAAAAGAAAGAGAATCCAAAGTTAATAGATAACCACCATTCATTTAAAAGAGTATTTCCACTTGTGTTCTTTCAGGAAAAATTTGCAGGAAAATGTTAAGAGAAGCAGTAACTAATTATATTCTTTTCTACATTCTATAGGCACATTCATATTAAAATGTGATAATCCAGTGATTATTAATGTATTCATGCTTAAATTTTCTTAAAATTACTTGAAAATTCTACCTCCTGTTCAAGAAAGATCACCAAGAGATGAAAACTGTTCTTAAAACCAAGGATATCATTTCTAAACAAGAAATACAAAGCTCATTTTGAGATTTGAGTGAATGTGGCTGAATTTGGGGGCAGGCGTTATGAGAGCATATCATGGACATGTAAGGGTCCCACTCTCAAACCTGAGTGCTGAATGTCAGCCATGGCAACTCAGCTTGGCATTCGTTCTAAGGGTATCTGATTGCCAAACACGGCCAAGTCCAGACTTGCTGATGTCTTGGGTCTGAAAGCAGTATGACTCACACCCAAATAAAGCAAAAGAAACTTAAGAACATTATTCTTATAGTAAACGAGAAAATATCATGAATGGTATGTCAATCAGGTTGATAAAATATCTCAGATTGCATGTGAAGCCCCCACACTGTACCCCATGGTTGAACTAATGTACACAACTATGATTCAATTAAAAAAAAAAAAAAAAAAGAAGCTGAGATTGCCTGAGGTATTCTTTCCCAACTACATAACCCCCTCATCTGACATTAAGAGTCACCCAAAAATGTTTGCGATCTTCTGCTTTTGGTTGTTTCTAGGGGCTCCCTTTTTGTCTTTATTTGTCCCACCTTAGTTTGGACCCTAACTCCTTCAACTCTAGTCTCATGGCTGATCTGAACATGTGTCTCTCCTCTAGTCGCTGACAAATGGCGTGATAAAAACACATCTCCTGCTCTACTCAGCCCTGCTAGTGCTGTCCTAGCGTTTCCTTTGTTCTGCCTACATCTGCTGGGCTTTCAGAATCTCAACAATTTTATCTCATTTTAAAATTGTACTTTATTAAAACTCATCCTAGAAAATATTCTTTCAATTTGTTTATAAATCTCATTGGTTTATTCACTTTAAATATTTCCCATAAAATACAGAGCCTGAACTTGGAGGACCAAATTGAGAGTGAAGAGTCAGAACTGAAAAAATTGAAGACTGAAGAAAATTCATTCAAAAGACTGATGATTGTGAAGAAGGAAAAACTTGCCACAGCACAATTCAAAATAAACAAGAAGCATGAGGACATTAAGCAGTACAAACGCACAGTAATTGAGTATGATGTTATCTTCAATTTTAGTATATTAGAAAGTAACTAGGATAAGCTAATACATCCCCCCACAATACCACCCCAGACTCCAAAACTTCTGTATTTTCTAAAAGGGTTAAACAGTTTTATCTTTATTCCACATTTAGGTGACTAGAACAGGTGAGTTAATTGTGAAACTTCCACTGCAGAGTCTAGGTTTAGAGATGTTTTAGCTGCGGGTTTGGGAGGATTAGATACACAATTCCCGTCTGTTTGTATCATTCCTCCAGAGGGTTTGGTGCTGCTGCTCGATTCGCTGCACTTTAGTGACAGTGGTGTAGAGGTGCATTAGAGTGAGTCAGCAGTTCTGTCGTAGTCCCGCTGGTCTGTAGAGTTATAGCATTCACTGAGAAAAAGTCTTAATTTTTTATTCAGGTAAGAATTAATACTTTGCTAAACATGCTTTTTACTAGTATGTCAGGGTATTTCATTGGTAGGGTCTTCTCCCTGTCAGTTCTAAAAATGTGTTTTCAGAACACCTGCCCCAGATACATTTATGATGTTATTCTTTCAATCCCTAAAAGATTTATTAGGGATCAATCATCTGAATGTTTTTTTCATACTTCCCTAAGCAGATGAACAAAAAGAGCAGAATCCAAGGATTTTTTATTTGTTGTCAAACTGCCTTGCAGAAAATTTATATGATACTAATTCTAGTACCTAAGAGCGCACAAGTGGAAAAATGTAGCTTAAAATCTCCAATTTATAGACGACCTTTTGGTTGAAATTGTTCATTATATACCATGATGGGATTAGCACCGTCCTTTGGGGTTTTCATTTGTTTGGTTTCTATCTTGAGAAGAGTTTTAGATGTGACAAACAAATACTGACACAGGATCACTTTAGAATCAAAATTAGAATTAAGCGTTTGCCTTGTTAGGTGCCTAAAAGAATTATATATTAGCTGTCTCTATTTTCCTTTAGGGATTGCAATAAAGTTCAAGAAAAAAGAGGAGCTGTCTATGAGCAAGTAACAACCATTAATCAAGAAATCCAAAAATTTAAATCTGGAAGTCAGCAACTAAAAGATGCTACTGAACGGGAGGAACTGAAGTCCAAGGTGAATATGTGTTCACAAGAAATTAATTTTAGATAATTTCATGTAAATGTAAATTACATCACCCTCATTATGAAGATTTTGTCCATTCCTGGAGTAGAAATTGACTCTACAATTTCCTTTTATTTCCATTTGTAGCACTTTTTCTATTACCTTTGTATAATTTGTCTTTGTATTTCCTCTGTACTTTTTTCTTTCTTGCCTTTTTTCCCAACAACATATAACAGAATGTTGTGCTTTATAGTAAGAGTGGTTGTTCCATAGAGGTTTTGAATTTTTTAGATAAACAAACTTGGATAGTGATTTTAAGTAATTTCTTATACAAAGTTTTTCCATTTCTGATAAAAGGATCTCAAACATATTTCTTAGCATCTATTAAATGTATTTGAGATGTTAACTGAAAAGAAGCATCTTAGCCGCATCCCCAGGTGTTATAAGACTTTTGTGACATTTTTATCATAATTATCTGAAATGATTTATTGTGTTTATTCTTTGCTTGTTTTGAGTATATTTACGACTTAGGTGTAAGAAGAACAGGCATCTCGTCTTGTACCCTTTTACCTTTCAAAATGCCAGTCCTGTGCCAAACATGAACTGTTTACCTGTTTCTGTCCTTCTCTTAATTGCCAGGGTCTTTAACAAGTTGTCTATTCCTGATATATTACATTTCCATTCTCTCTTTAACTTTTGAAGTTCGCTATAAATCATCAATTTTGTTCTACTAGAATAATTGTCCAAATTGTTCTACCAAAGTCACTAAAAACAGCTATCTGTGATGCAGAATCCTTTGACCTCCTTTTCTTTTCTCAGTATTCTATACTTTGCTTGTGCTGGCGCCTTAGGCCGGGTTTTTGAGATCCCTGGTACCTGATAATTATTTAAACACTTACTGACACTACTTTACACCAGCCGTACTCTATTTGAAAAATTCCTAATATTAAATGAGTCACAGCAGACAATCCCTTATCTGTTGTCAGGGGCTTTGATTCCCCTGAAAAATTATAGAGGATAATCACTTGTACATGTGAACATTATCTCAAGGCTACTTTAAAAGGAAGGAAAGAAGAAAGATCTGGAGGAAGGAAAGGAAGAAAAAAAGTAAAAAGAAAATAAAATGGTCATGATTCCTCTTGTGTGGTCTGCCCAAGCGCACTGCCCTGCTTTTTTTCTCTTCTTCCTTTTCTTTCTATATTTTAACCGCTTTTCTTTTTTCTGACCCTTAACTGAATATTCACCAAGATTTGTTCTTTGGCCCTATATTTATCTCTGGAACAGGGATTAGAAAGACCTTAGGAGATACTTAAGCCTGTTTCTTAACTAAGTCAAATCAATAAATATTTATGTGTTATCACATGGTCTTGGTAGTTAATGAACCAGTTACAAGTTAGTAACTCCTTACTAATTCAAATTTGAGGTACCTTTGTCGTAAAAGATGACCATGCCTGCCTTATATTACCGTTAGTTTTATATGTCTATCTTTTGCCAATAACATTTTATGTTTCTTGACAGCAGCATTCATGTATTGTTAACTTTTGCATAAGTCAAACCATGCCTAGAAAGTAGCCTTTTAGGTAGTATGTGTTCCTTCAATATTTGTAAAATTGAAAGTTTATCTGGCTCATTGTTTCTTAAAATTAGCTGTATATTAGAATTCAGTGATGAATTTTAAAATAAATAACCCCCCTCCTGACCCACCCAAATACATTGATTTAGACTGTCCAGTATTGGGGTCCATGAACCTGTATTTTTCACTATGGATTTTGAAAATTCGTGGTAGCTTCTGCTTACTTGTTTTCAAAAGTATAGCACTCCTAACCATTCAAGATGTTCTACTAGGACAGCTTTGGTTGTCAAAGTGGTGTTTTCTTATTGAGTTTAAACTATTTATTTCTGTACTCTAATAACCCAGATCTCTCTGGAACAAGTCTGTGCCACATTCTACTTGATGGCTTTTCAGGCGTTTGAGAATAATGATCATGGTTTCTTTCAGCCTTCTCTTGTTAAGGTTAGTTAGCCCCAGTTTTCCAGCCATTCTTTAGATAGCTTAATTGTCAGATTCATTACTATCTGTTTACTGTTCTCTCTACTCTCTTGTCTACATTCTGTTTAAAACGTAGAACCCAAAGCATAGTGCTTAATGAAGAGTTGAATTTTTAGCATCAGCATCTTGCCCTTGACTCATATTGAGCTTGTGATCAATTAAAAGACCCCTATCTTCTTCACATACAGTTCTGCCAAGTTAGGATTTTTTTCACTGTATTTTAGTGTAACTATTATTTTTAATTCAGTATTTTACCATTATTTCTTCTATCAATAGAAAGTTCCATTTTCTTTATTTTTAACTTAGATTTCAAAAATATCAAAGTCAGTTTAAATCTATCATTTTGTCATTCACATTAACTATTTCTCACTGCCTAGGGTTCCCTGACATTTACTTAGCATATCTTTTTCCCAAGATAAAAATGTTAAGTAGAACATTTTTGCTTCATTATACTTTTATTCTTCAAAGTGGCATACAACTACTGATCAAAATTTTAGGCATAGCCGTTCAATTTGCTGGGTTATTCTAACCTACATCATCATACTCATTTGTTCCACCATAGCATGGGAAGGCCTCTAGATACTTTGATGAAATCAAGATATTTGTTGTCAAATAACTCTCCTTAGCTCCCTTTGTAATGTATATGTTAACAATGCCAAATTGTTCTTTGTCCAGTTCTGTTGGATTCTAATGATCATCATATTCTTTTTTCATTAAGTATTCCTTCCCATAGATAATTTATTTCTTTTAGTTTCAATTATTACCTTTATTTGGATAGGTTTTCAAATTTCAAAAACCTTATCCTTATTTGGCCATTCACAACAAAAATAACATTTATAAAATTACATTCAACATTTTTCTCTGTCCGTCCTCTTTCTCTCTTTCTCACCTGTTCCCCTTCTTCTCTTTTACTCAATTTCTTCTTATTCTCTTATAAAGAATTGAAATTTTAGACTCATTGTAGATAATCTTAATATCCAAATAATCACCACATTAATTCCATGATTATATTTTACTCAGTGATACTGTTTATCACTATCCCTTTCTATTTATTCATTTATCACATAATGTTTTGTTTTTTTTTTTTTTGTTTGTTTTTTTTGAGACAGAGTCTCACTTTGTCGCCCTTGCTAGAGTGCTATAGTGTCACAGCTCACAGCAACCTCAAACTCTTGGACTCAGCAATTCTCTTGCCTCAGTCTCTCTAGTAGCTGGGACTACAGGCGTCTGCCACAATGCCCAGCTATTTTTTTTTTGTTGTTTGTTTGTTTAGCAGGCCTGGGCTGGGTTTGAACCTACCAGCCCTGGTGCATGTGGCTATCACCCTAACCACTGAGCTACAGGCACCCAACTGATCTGTCATATAATTTTATAGTCCTTGTCAGGCGTGTTGGCGCAGGCCTGTAATCCTAGCACTCTGGAAGGTGAAGGCCTTGAGCTCAAGAGTTTCAGAGAGCCTGCTCAAGAGCAAGATCCTATCTATACTAAAAATAGAAAAACTAGCCAGGGGAAGTGGCATATGCCTATAGTCCCAGCTACTCAAGAGGCTGAGGCAAGGGGCTTGCTGAAGCCCAAACGTTCGAGGTTATTATGAGCTACGATACCGTGGCACTACCCAGAATGATAGGATGGGACTTTGTCTCAAAGAAAAAAAATAAATAGTTGTCATGGATAGCAGCAACCCTTGCTGAATTTCTTTCTTGATTTTAGATACTTCTATATCAAATCCACAATGAATACTAAATACTATCAATTTATCCCACTAAAATTTTACTCCCAATACAATACTTTCTTGTTTAAAACAGGAACTGTTTTTCTACAGTTTATTTACTCATTCAGACAGTATTTCAATGAATGACTTATGCTTCTGTGAGGTATCAGGCATCATACTTGACTGAGAAAGTAAATTGTAAGCAAGGCAGGCATGATTTCCACCTCCAGGACTCTCAGAATTTTGTATGGAAGCTAATCATTTCCATTATTTAAGGCTCAATAGACATTATGTCTTCCATATCACTTTCTCTGACTTTTTATGTATCTTTGAGTTCTTTACTGTCTCATATACTATTGTACTTTTAGTCTGTTCTAAATAATCTAGATCTATGCTATCCATTGGGGTAACTATTAGTAATAAGTGGCTATTTACTTTTCCATTAATTACAATAAAATAGCATTTAAAAATTTAGTCCCTTGTTTGCACTCTCTATACTTCAAGTACTCAACATCCAGTCTGAGATGGTTATATGTTCCTTTAGGGTAGAAAGCATAATTTCATCTTCCATTATACTATTACATTCTTTATGGAGCCTCTTGTAGAAAGGACCTAATAATATATTTGTTTGATTGATTAATATGTACTTGTGTGATAAATGGCTACACTGGGTATAAAACTCCATGGATATTGTATAATCTTAAACATCTCATTTAAAAGGTTGAGATAATCTAGACCAGCACTGTCTGGTAACTTTTTTCAGTAATGAGAATATCTTTTGTTTAATATTGTAGCCAACAGGCACATGTGCCTCTTGAGCCCTTGATATGTGGCTAGTGCAACTGAGGAACCACATTTTGAATTTAAATTAAATTCAAATTATAGTAAATTAAAACAGTCACCTACAGTTAGTGGCATCATACTAGACAGTGCAGAACTAGTTTTTGAGTTTTAATAGTATTTAACTTCAATGCAGGTGTCACAGTAAGACTTATATGTGAATTATTGTGGATTAGTATAAAGTTCCACTTGGATATAGAACTCAGTTGGAAACTCATCTGGTGTGGGCTGCTCAGGACTTCGAATGTTTGTTTCCTTCTGATATGTACCCCTGGGATTGGGCTTTAAGGCTTTGTCCATTTATGTGGCTCTACAGGCAGAATTAGTCTCCTTCTTGAGAGTATGTTTGTTCTCAGGAGGATAATATTCTTTGAGGTATGCTGAAATGGTTGGTTCAAATAGTTACAGATTGTATATCTTTATTTAGCCACACTTAGTTTTGATGGTTTCTTGTAAGTAATATCTTTCTACCAAAGTTATTCAGCTTTCTTTTTAGCATGAATAAACATTTACTCCTATACAACTAGGAAGTTAAATTGATCTGTAGCTGCTGAATGAGCTGATTTTTTTTTTTAATGGCATTCAAACAAGCTAGCAACTAATTCACCTTATTTTTCCTACAGGATTTAAGAAATAAAGCTTTCAAATTTTTTTGATTTATTTTCCTAATGGTTTATATTTTATAATAGTTATAGTAATTTGATATCTGTTTAGATCTTGGAAATCTAAACACACTCCTATTTGTGTATTAGGATTTAATAACCATGTTTGAATTTTCATAGCACATTTAGCCTTAAGCATATACTTACAGTTACTTAATCTGGAGTAATAGTTGTTAAACTTGCACAGGTGGCAGAACCACTGAAAATAGTATTATCATTTTTTTTTTTTTTTTGGAGCAGTGAATGCCTACTGTGTTAAATTATAATCTATGTAATTTATTTAAAATCAGAACCTATACTAGAACTTGAACTTTAAGATAAGTATTATAAAATTATAGGTTTAAGAAAAATTGAATAGGAGAGATGCTTAAAGGGCAGCTATTTTATTCCTGTGGCTAAATATATCCTGTAGCCTTATAGAATATCACTGTTTCTTGTATTATGGCTTGAGAATTTTTTGTCTAAGAAAAAAGAGTAATAGAAGAAGGATCAATATTATATTTGATAAGTATGAAATAGAAGAAAATATAATACAGGCTAATCTATAAAAAATTGTTTTCATTTTTTTTAAATGCTTAGCACATCTGTATAGGTTATAAACTATCAGACCATTTTTTTTTAAAAGAAATTAGTATATTTTTCAGTCATATATATTACTTACTAAATATGTTTACATACTTTTACATGATGATTAGGTAGGTTGGGCACAGTGGCACAAACCTATCTACAATCCTAGCACTCTAGCAGGCTGAGGCAGGTGGATCACTTCCACTCAGGAGTTCAAGAGCAGCCTGAGCAAGAGTGAGACCCTGTCTCTGAAAAACAGAAAAATTAGCCAGGGCAATGGAGAAAGACTCTAGACTCTATCTTCTCCCCCACCCCCCAAAAAATGATTAGGGTAGAATTTAGAGGTTATAGCTTATCTGGAGTAATCTCATTATTTCCCATGTTTGGCATGGAAAACTCTAAAGTGATTTTTTCCTTTGGTCATTATAAATATTATAGTTCTTAATGTCTTGGAATCCTAACCATTATCGCATGTCTCTGTTTTGTTCTAAGTAGCAGAGTTTTTTAATGCATTTGTACAACTCACAGAATGAATTTTTAATAAGAGCAGGTATACATGTTTAGGTGTATATGTGCATAAAAGTTTAGGCTTTAAAAATATTAATGTGAATACAACTACTGGAATTCTTGGAACTCATTTTAAATTTAGGTTGTTGCACAGAATAATTCTAATTCTATTTCATTTTCTATTAGGAAATATTTCTAAACTTGAAAACAGCTTTGGAGAAATACCACGAAGGCGTTGAAAAGGCAGCAGAGGACTGTTATGCTAAGATAGATGAGAAGGTAGCTGAACTGAAGAGGAAGATGTTCAGAGTGTCAACCTGATTACACAGAATTACATGTCTTTGTAAATGGCTTATCGTCTTTTAATTTTCTATTTGGAAAGAGAATAGTTAAGTTGAAGCTAATGGAAGTATCAAAAGTACTAAGTGACATAGGCTCAACCAGTTCTTATGTACTCTTATAAGTGGATAGTTAATAAGAATTCAATGTAGACTTTTATTAATACATAATTAACATAACTTCTGCATCTATTCATGTCTCTACTCTGCTCCTTGTTGTAAATAGTAGATGGAATAAAAGAAAACTAGTTACCTTTGAAGTGTTTTTGTTATTATCATGGCTGTTTTGTTTGTTGGCATACAGAGTCAGGGCATTTTTGAGCCCTGCTTGTGCTCTCAGCATTGAAGTGGAGAATCTCATTTGATCCTCACATAGGCAACTCTAAGTACATATTGTTATTTGTACTTTAGAGACCAAGTAACTGTGAAGGCCTGCAAAGATTAAACAGCTGAGCCAGAATTTGAATTGTATTCTGTTGGTGAACTCTGGAATTTTCACCTGTACCACACTTACTAATGTAATCATCTGAAAGAGAAAGTATAAGTGTGGTCTATTTCTTCACTGATGCCATTTTACTTTTATGAAAAAGATGAGTTAAAATATATACAATTATTAGATCAGGGCCTGACACTTGGTAGAGACTAAATACCCATTATGTATTAGTATTTAGGGTCATGAGACTTTTCTCTTTGTCAGAGACAAAACACTGTAGGTAGGGCAATGACCCCATATACCAAGAGTGGTGGGTCCAAACCCGGCCCCAGCCAAACTGCAACAAAAAATAGCTGGGTGTTGTGGCAGGTGCTGATAGTCCCAGCTACTTGGGAGGCTGAGGCAAGAGAATTGCCTAAGCCCAGGAGTTGGAGGTACCTGTGAGCTGTGATACCACTGCACTCCATCGAGGGTAACAAAGTGAAACTCTGTCTCAAAAAAAAAAAAAAAAAACAACAAAAAACCACACACACAAAAGACAAGGCCTCCAGTGAGAAGAAAGTATTGTACGGGGAGGAGCAGAATAAAAACTAGGTGTCTGGGAGTGAGAGATGGGGATGCAAAATTGAGCTATCGCCCTGTCCTTTCCTTGCTTATCTTCAAATAATCGTGGATTTTTACCTATAGAAAGGGCTGCCTATGAGGCTAGGTGACAGTTGTAAACATGGACATATCTCTCTCCCATTTAAAACAACCTCCCAGTACCTTTCTCTACCATTAGCTACTGCTCTTTTTTTCTCAACCAAATTTCTACAAAACCTAATGTATACCTGTAAATCTGTTTCCTGTCCATCATGGCATTGCTACTTCTGTCTATACTAATCCTCTGGTCAATGGTCATCCCAAAATTCCATAGATACTTTTTATCTTTTTAAAATTCTGTCTGTCCAATACGTCTTCCCCTTCATCCCAGTAACACTACTCTGTGGGTTCTTTTAATTCCCTGTCTGTTCCTTTTTAATTTCCCCCTCTTGGGCCCCACTCTCTATTCACCTCCTAAGTGTTTCTGTTCTCTAGGTGTCCACCCTTTGCTTTCCTCCTCACAACCTCTATACTTGCAGAAAATTTTGTCTACACCCACAGGTCTAAGCTATGCAAAGTAAACATTGTGTAATTTTTACTACATGTACATTTTATGACATTTATCTTCTGAATTTCACACTTGCATATCCCATGGTCAGTAAGTTTATTTAACCTTTTGGAATTCTGGTGAACACTAATGGATGATTTCAGAATAATGTATTTCATGCATGAAATAAAGTACAGGATTATTAAAAACTAATTAGATTCAAATATGATTATCAAATATTTAAAAGTAGTGTGGTTACTTATATCACTAACCATAGTTTGGCCATTATTGGAAGAAGAATTCACCTACTTTCTCCCTTAGGCCACTACAGCTCACTTTATCATGTCTGTTTCGTTAGCAAGAGCTACCGATTAAAGATACCCAAATCTCCGCCTTACATCTCCTTAGCTAGTATGGCAAGTTTGCATCCTCATCATTTCCCACCTCACATACTTGCAGTAATCCTATCTGCTAACCCAACTCTATAAAGGTATGAGAGTGTTGTAGCTGGCTAGACTTTGGATCTCTTGAGGCCAATTACTAACCTTTTAGTATTTCTAGTCTAGCTTAGTACCAAGCACTTGGAAGTCAGGTAGTCACAAAAAGGTTTATTTAAGGACTAGCCATTTCTTTTCTCCCATGACCAAATTATAGTCATTGAGGCCAGGTTTATCTTAATCCAGCAAGAAACACTATCTTTTATATAAAAAGATATAACAATATATAAAAGATATATATTCTCACACTAAATACCAACATATGTTTATATAAAAGATAATCCAACATATGTTTATATAAAATATAAAATATATCTTTATATAAAAGATATATTTTCTCACACTAAATACCAACATATGTTTTAGTAGTTTGATACCTTCATTCTCATCAGTTTTTGCCTCCAATGAGGTAAAAAGCCTTCTACATATAATAAGCCTTATTCAAGAGGCCCTGGGTACAATTCAGAGTAAAACTTATGTTTGGTTGTCTTAATGGAAGAATAAATTATAAAATTTAGATTTTTTTCTCCCAGAGTCTTTTTGAAAATGGACTATGTAACCTTTTAAAGTTTATTAATATGGGATGATAAATAGTCTGAAGAAGAAAGTGGCATCCTGTGTATGTGGCTTGTGCTGAGGCCTGATCTTAAAGGGAATTCCATGTAGATACAGACTTCAGTTATCACTTAGGAGGTCAGGTACTTAGCTATATGTAGAGCAAATATTTAATTTCAAGTTCAACTGACATATTTCAAGGAGCTAATCCATTTTATGACAAAGCAAGGGAAATTGAAATATGCACCTTGCAGGCTGAAGTTAATACATCTGATTTTAGTTTAACGGGATGTTTCCTATTTTTAGTAAGGCCAGAAAATTTTTATATGAAATCCATTTCAAATTCAGGGCCTGCCACCTATTTCAATTAAGTTGGCACCTTCCCTTTGATTGAAATGCACTTCTCATTTTCCTACCCATATTGCCACCAGGGGGCATAACACAACTTGCATAACCAATGCTAAAATATCTGTATTTTAAGGTTTGAAACGTAAAAGCTGAAATTTTAAAGTGATAGTAACGACTCAAAAAATATATATATATATCAGAAATAACTTAGAGACAATTGTTTGGAGTTGAACTAGGTTCTAAATACAGTAGAACCTCCATACGTGACCACAACCATGAAAGCTGGACACGCACCCCACATACCTATTAGTACAGTAGGCCTAATTCCTTATGCTGACCGCCACCATTTATTGGCCAGTTCATTACAGTTCCTTGGGTGGTCAACGTACAGTTGATTTTAAAATATTGCTATAAGGATGATTTTTAGTCTAAGGCTCCAGTTTTGACTTGATGTTTATTATCTTTTACATATTTTATTTAAGTCATCTTCTTAGTAATTGGTTCAGGATTTCTAACTCAGATTCTGTACAGCTCTTAAAATTTGAATTTTCCTGAGTTAAGAATTTGAGATTCCATACAAGGAGCAAGTCACTTAGGAAATGAACTTAACAACTCCATAGCTAGCTTGATATGTCAGTGTGACATCATTGTCTAATGATCTGGTAAGTACCACCAACAATCTCCTCAAATCTATTCTTACTGCCAACCCACCTCCCTAAAATACTACCAAATCTTTGACTATAACTCATCCTTCGAAGGGTGATGTTTTGGTGGATACAATATGTATATTATGGTAGTTCTCAAACTGTACTGCATGTAAAATATGGGCTCTTTATTAAACATGCCACACCCCTGAAAGTTTAATTTGGTGGGTTTCTGAGGTTCACCAACTAAAACAAACATGTTCATTAAGTCTAATATCAAGAATCCTCTGAGATCACTTTGAGAACTGTGATTAAGAGCATAAACTCAAATCGGTCTTCACTTTACTTTTCTTATAAAACAGGAACAAATACAGTTCACCCTTGGACAAAGTAGGAGGTGGGGTACCCACACCCCATGAACTCGAATATCCACATATAACTTTTAACTTCTCAAAAATTTAACTACTAATAATCACTGTTGAACAGAAGCCTTACTGATAACAAACAGCTCGCCGACACATACTTTGTATGTTATTTGTATTATACTACTATAGTGCCAATGTCTGAGGCCAAAAAGTTCTCACTGGATTCGGACAAACTGGAAAAGAACCCAGGAGCCATAGGCAGCTGGGATATGCCCTTTATTCAACTCCTGGTGTTCCACGAACAGGCATGGGGAACAGCTGCCTTTTCAGCTTGGGGCAGGAGGGCTAGCACTGGAAACGTCTTATCTCCAGAAGGCGGAACCCCCTGGGCCTTATGTAGTAGCCAGAACAACAGTGGCTCCAAATTAAACTCTAAAGACGATTACTTAAGAACACTTGGGACCTGCCGGCTTAATCATGGTTAGTCAATTGGGCACCTGGTGGCCATCAGGCCTGGCATTTTGTGGCTTTCAGGTGAGAAAACCTAATTTAACTCATCTTCCCCACAACTACTTATACTATATTCTTACAAGAAAGTAAGCTAGAGCAAAGCAAATGTTATTAAGAAAATCATAAGTGAGAGAAAATACATTTACTATTCATTAAGTGGAACTGGATCATCATAAAAGTCTCCATCACCATTTTGGCACTGAGTAGGCTGAGGAAGGAGAGAGGAGGAATTGGCCTTGCTGTTTCAAAGGTAGGAGAGACAGAAGAGGGAGAGGCGGGGGAAGGGGAGACAGCTGAGCCAGGTACACATGGTGTAAATTTTAGTGACAAAAATCTTCATATGAATGGCCCCAAACAGTTCAAACCCGTGTTCAAGACTCAGGTGTGTATTGCAAGCATATAAGTATTGAGCGAGCTCTGGAAAACAATTCGCACAGTGCCTGCCACACAGCAAACCCTCGGATGGTAGCTGGTGTTATTGTAGGTACAACTGTGGGTGGATTGCTGTGGGCGCCAGTTTGCTGTGCTTTGTGTCTCCTGCACTGACTCTATCCTAATCTGTACACCTTGTCAGTGATGAACGAAGAAATGTTTGCTGAATTAAAGAGACTAATCTGTGTATCCAAAATGGGCACAGGACCCTGAAGTAAGTAGATTGCAGGAAAATAAACCAACTTGGTATTTCTAGTGCAAAGCACAAAAATCATGACAGTTTTATCTTACCAGGGGAAAAAAGGCAGGTGTGCTCATAGAAACGTGCAAACTTCCCTTGGCTCCACAGGGTGGCACTGCTGACTCCTCTTTCCTGGCCGAGTGTAGGTATAAGATGTCACAGCGTTAGAAAGGAGGTTTTTCAAACCTGAGGATTCATCAGAATTACCTAGGGGACTAAGACAGCTTACCGTCCCAGAGTTTCTGATTCAATAGGTCTAGGGCAGTGGGGTCTGGAATTTGCATTTTAATCAAGGTCTCAGGGGAAGCTGATGCTTTTGATTCAGGGATTACTTTTACGGATGCACTGCATTAGAGAACTCGATGGACAGCTAAGGTTAGGATTTTTCACGTCTCTTTGCTTCTCAAACTTTGGTGTGCTTACAAGTCACCTGGAGGTCTTGTTAGAGTCTGATTCAGGAAGTCTGAGTGGGCTCTGGGAAACTGCAATTTCAAAAGCTCCCAGTGATACCAGTGCTGCTGGGCATAAGCCACACTTTGAATATCCAGGGCAGACAGCCCTCCCTGCCTCTGTCATTGATTCTGCCTTCCGGTCGCCAAGTTGTTTGCCTTCCAGGACTGAGACGGTATATGTGAAATGCTTGGCATAGCACCCAGCATATTAGAGTCAAGCACTTCCTCCATGTTAGAAATTATTCTGACGAAGTAGTTAGCACAATGGTGAAGACTGTGAGCTTTTGAGAGACAGACATTGAATCCCACGTTTGCAACTTACCAGCTTTGTGGACTGGGCTTGGCACAGGACGGTGTCGAGCCTTAGGCTCTTCATTATTTTCACGTTGGGGAGTTTAGTAGTCTTTAGTACACAAAATTGTTGTAAAGATTAAATAAGATAAATGTAAGCTACTTAGCACTGTTTATAAATGGCTATTGTTAATAGTAAAATCCAAGAAATAGAGGTGACAAAAGTGGCTGCAGTAGGTGTTATGTGAGCTTTTACAGTTTAAAAGAAATAGAATCTACCCAGAAGAAATCATACAGTTATGATGACCAACCACTAATTAGACGGCTAATGTTCATTTATTGCTAGTGTGTCACCAGGTGAAGGAGTGAGGACTCAGAAAATACTGAGATACTGAAGACCAACTCTTAAGGCTAGATTGTGGGTGATGGGGGGAAGGGGGTTACTGAAACATTAATGTCTTTTCAAAAGTCTTCTGAGCCAGAGATCATAATTAAATTTGTATCTACAGAATTTAGCAAGTAATAGAAGCAAATTGGTGAACAAATGAATGAAATTACTGTACTCAACAGTGTAATAGGCTGTCCTTTGTTAGTTTCTCCCATTAGCTTTCCTGTTTTTCTTAGATGGGTTCCTTTAGCCCGCCTACAGCCCTGGTTTTAGCACTTAAATGTCCCACATTTCAGGAACTCCTTCAGTTAGGGGCAAACCAGGATGGCTGGTCTTCCCAAAGGGGCATTTTACATGAAGCTCCTATTTGCCCTCTTTCTCGTATATCTGTTTTGGGGGTTCCTTTACTTTCACAGAATTTAGGGCCCCTCTTCTTCACTCAATAACTCAATGTTTCCCATCTGTTTCATTTTGCTAAAAGTCCATTATGCACAAGCTCAATCTGAGCAATTGAAAGAAGTCAAAGTAAAAAAGATAACTCCTGCCTGGAAGAAGTATTCATGGACTCTGTCTTCATCAGGATGCTATTAGTCTACCTTTCTGCCCAGATCCCTGTATCCATTGCTTTGTAACAAATTACTCCAATTCTTGGCAGCTAAAAACAAAAAGCATTTATTATCTCACACAGTTTTTGAGGGTCAAGGAATGCAAGGGTGATTTAGCCGAGTGGTCCTGGTTTAGGGACTTTAGAGATTGCAGTCAATCTGTCCTTCAGGGCTGCAGTCATCTGAAGGCTTGGTTAGGGCCAGAAGATCTGCCTCCAAGACGGCTTAGTCTAATGACTTGGCAAGAGGCCTTAGTTCCTGCTGACTGCTATCACTTCCTCACCACAAGGGCTTCCTACAGCTGCTGAACTTCCCTCAAAGCAAATGATTGAAGAAAGAGAGGGCACAATCAAGATGGAAGCCACAATGTTTTTTATTACCCATTCTTGAAAGTGACAACCCATCAATTCTGCATGTTCTGCTGATCACGTAGCCCAACCATGGCACAGTGTGGGAGGGCACTGCACAGAGGTCTGAAAAACAAGAGGCAGGGCTCTGTGGGAGCCAGCTTGTAGGGTTGGTCCCCACATTCCTCAATCCCTGTAGCAGGGGTTCAGAGTTCTGTACTCTAACCACCACATCAGCATGGAGGAAATGTTTTAAGGTTAAGTTAGGGAATCATGTCTCTAATCGGTCTGCTCACATTAATGAATATATCCTCTTAACACACTCGTGTATCTCTGACAACATACCTTTTCATTGACTGGAACTTTTCTCTTGTCTGATGTGATCACAGCACGACTGAGTAGATGAGGCACTCATTATCTCCCGTGAAACAGATGGGAAACTTTGGCTCAGAGAGGTTCTTAGTGGCAACCAGTTGATTCACTTGCCCAAAACCCTAAAATGACTGCCAATGTCCTCATTAGTTCATGTCTGAACTAGTTAGTTGGCATCCAAGCCCTCTTTGAACTAGACCTGTATTTTTTCAATCAAATAGTTTTTCCCATTGACGCTAACATGCATTAGAAAGATATTAGGAGTTGCTTCCAAATGGGATCTGACCTTCTTTCAACTTTTAGGAAAAGTAATCAGATATTTACTAGACACTTTTCCAGAATTCAAAGACCCATAGCCTGAACTCTGCAAGCCAGGTGCAATTCCAAAGATTTAAATCTGAAACTTTTGGGAAGTACAATTTGGCTCCTTAGCTCGGATTCCTATAAGAAAGATAAATGTGGATCTTTTCCCCACGGTCATGCCTATTGTGGCAGTCTGGGGCTACCACTGGTCCCCTTGCTCTGTATATTTCTGAGTTCACTACAATTTTTCATTGAGGACTCAAGATCAGCCTATCTTACAGGAATTCCAATGATTTGACAGCTATAAACCATGTCCACAATAGTTGACTTTCCTCTCAAAAGTGGTTGCAGAATAAAGTAGGCCCTACAAGGCAGGCCTGCTTCTGTCAACCCCAGGAGACATATTGCCTCAAAGTTTCTGTAAGAGATCACCAGCATGCAAGGTTACATATCATTGCTGAAATGCAAGAGGGCTAGGAATCCAGATTTGTAAGTGCCACTGTGAAGTTTTCCCTAGATTTTCTATTTTCCACAAGGTCTCCTTGTTAAAAGAGAAATTCTAAGAAATTATAGAAATCTGAAATGAGATCCTAGTCTAGAATCCCTGACACAACCTAAGTGAAGGCTACATTTTAATTGATACTCTATCAAACCACAGTAACTGGCAAAATTTTCAATGTAAAAAATTCCATAAGAGACTTAATTTGTCATTAGGTAGTCATATATTTTTATTCTGGAAGTAAATGTTCAGAATGTCAAACAGACCACTTAGTTTGATTTTCAAATTTGGTTAAAACATTTAATTATCAAAACTTTTACATAACGATTTGAGTTGAAAACCCTTCCCTATTTCTTTAAGAAAGGCATATTTCAGAAATATGCGAGGCAACTACATTGTGAATAACAATGAATGTCCATGTACCCTCATTTAACAAAAAGACATGAGTGATAAAGTCTAAACCCTTTCTAATAGCCCTTGCCAATTACAAGTTCCTTTAGCACTCAAGTAACCATTATCCTGAAATGGAAATTTATTAATTCCATGAATTCTTTTATACATTTATTGACCACAGGCAATAACCCTCACTATATACAGCATTACTTGTACATTTTAATCATTGACTGGTATACTTTATACATTCTGAAACTTGCAGTTTTTACCCAAAGGGAAGAACTTAAGAACAACTTTGTTTTGTTCACTACTCTACCCATAGCACCTAGACAATGCCTGACACAAGGGAGGCACTCAGATAATCCTTGAATGAATAAGCATTATATTTCTAAGCTATTTATTTATATGCACAGCTCTTCTTGTTTCATTTTCTTTTCTATTTTATTTTATTCATTTTTCTTTTCTTTTCTTTCTTTCTTTCTTTTTTGAGACAGAGTCTCACTTTATCACCCTGGGTAGAGTGCTGTGGCATCACAGCTCACAGCAACTTCAGCAACCTGGGCTCAAGTGATTCTCCTGCCTCCGCCTCCCAAGTAGCTGGGACGGTAGGCACCCACCACAATACCTGGCTATTTTTAGAGATGGTGTCTCTCTCTGGTGTATCTCTCTGGTTCAGGCTGGTCTCAAACTCCTAAGCTCTAATGATCTGCCTGCCTTGGTCTCCCAGAGTGCTGGGATTACAGGCGTGAGCCACGGCACTCGGCCCTTCTTTCTTGTTTCATTTTCACTTCTGTATAGTATTTCATTTCATGGCTATGCCATATACTCCTGTTTCCTATTTTTTTCTATAATGAAAGTGCTGTACACTATGAAAATGTGTTAACTTTTTTTTTTTTACACATAGACGGTAAAAATTTCTCTGAAATATATACCAAAGAGTAGAATCATGGAGTCTCCAAAGTGATTTGCCGTTTTACATTTGCACCAGCAGCATTTGTGTGTTCCAGTTACTTCCAAACTTTGTCATCCCTTGGTATAATCAGACTTTTCTCAACATTTGCCAATGTGATAAATGTGAAATGCTATTTCCTTGTGGGTTTTATTTTTATTTTCCTTTTGACTAGTGAGGATATGTATCTTTTCTTATATTTATTGGCCATTTATGTTTCGCCTTTGGTGAATTACCGGTTTATATTTTGGAGCCTTTTTTTTTTTAAACTTGATTACTTAACTTATTCCTTATTGTTTTTCTAAGCTAAAAATAAAATGCTAAGCCCTCTACTAACTACATGGCTTCCTTCTTGGCCAAGGGGACCCCAGAGAAGCCTTAATAACTGAGTTCTCAGCTATGATGAAAACTTCCATTAGAGTTTAGCTATAACTGACCAGCATTAATATTAAGATAGAGATCATAAGACTGACAAAACAGATTATTTGTTGCAATAAGATATCGATTTATAAGCAGGACCTAAATTCATGTGTAGCAAGTGTTAAGTCATATCTGCCTATAGGCCGTTAGTCTTGCTAAGCAGGTCGTTTTGACCCAGAACCCTGTGGCTTTTGCTCTCCCAATCTGAGTCTGCCATAGCATCCTTGTCTCCTTACTTAAACATCCTTTTCTGCTAACTCCAAGTTTTTAAACGAAGCTTTGTTCCTTTAACCAATTGCACATTAAAGAGTCTTTGAATTCACCTATGATCTACAAGCCCCCACTTCAAGATATCTCACCTTTTAACAAACCAACGTGTACCTTCCATGTATTGATTTGTGTCTTTGCCTATGACTTCTGCCTCTGTAAAATATATAAAATCAAACTGTGATCTTACTGCCTCGGGAACACTTACTCAAGACTTATTGGGTTTATGTTTCTCCTAGGCCTTGGTCATGTCTATTGGCTCAGAATAAACCACTTTGAAATGTTTTATTGAGTTTGGGTTTTTTTCCACTAACACTTTCAAGGAGGTATATTTTTAAAAAATACTGGATACTATCCTTTGTCAGTTGTATGCTTCTCAAATTGTCTTCTATGTGTTTTTTTACTTTCTTTTTCCATAACATTTATTTATTTATTCATATATATATGTATGTATTTTTTTTTTTTAAGATAGACTCTTGCTTTGTTGCCTAGGGTAGAGTGCAGTGGCATCATCATAGCTCACTGAAATCTCAAACTCTTCAGCTCAGGAGATTTTACTGCCTAGGCCTCCCAAGTAGCTTGGACTATAGGCATATACCACCACAAATGGCTAATTTTTCTATTGTTTATAAGGACAAGGTAGGTCTCAAAATTGCCCAGGCTACTCTCAAACTCCTAGCCTCAAGTGATCCTTCCACCTTGGCCTCCCAGCCACAAACCACCACACCCAGTCCCACAGCACTTTTAAACATGCTTTTATCATAATACTCGTCCCTCTAAGTATTGATCACCCACTAAGTCTGTGATTTTCAACCAGAGTGCCGTGGCACACTAGTGTGCTGTGACAGGATCTCACATGTGCCATGAAAATTTTTAAAGATCATTAATGAAATATTTTCGAAACAAGTTCAAAGCACAGTAAGCTTTTCCTTTTCTTTTTTACTCTTTTTTTTTTTTTTTGATCAACATAATTTAAGTATGCTGTGGAAGTTTAACTATAGAAAGTGTGCCGTGAGATAAATAGGTGGAAAACATTGTACTAAATTGTGACTTTCTAAACTATGACATCCTTTGGTGGGACCACTCCTATGGAGCATATTGCAAGGGTACAAGTCAAATCTATCAAGTATCAAACACAAATGTCTTAAAACTGTGATTAAGTAAATGAGGTGAAAGTTCAAAAAAGAAGAAGAAGTTTAATCCACTAGATTGTGAGTTTTCTGAAAGCAAACCATTTCTTTGTCAGCCTTGAGGACCTAGCACCTTGCCTTGTACTTACTGAGGCTTCTTAATTTTGATTTTTAAAATAGATGGGGCTCTTTTCTTCAAATAAGGTAAAAAGCATCCAGAAGGGACTAGTGAAGAAGTGTGGCAAACCACAGCTCATGGGTCAGACCAACCTCCCCTCTGTTTGTAAATAAAGCTTTATTGGAACACAGCTACACTCATTTGCTTCCATGTTGTCTATGGCTGCTATCCTGCTATAATAGCAGGGTTGAGCCGCTATGACAGGAACTACACGGCCCTCCAGACCAAAATCATCTACTATCTGGGCCTTTACAGAGGAAAGTTGCCAACCCTGGTCTAGCAGACAAAGGTAAATGTACTAGAAAGCACGCTGCTATCACGTGTTTTCAGCCCTGAAAGGAAAGTATACCTAATCTCTTTTCTTGACATCTATTTTCTTAACATCTTAACATTTGTCAAGCTACTTTGCAATTCCTTACCATATCCTATCTTAATAAGTAACAAAATAGAGAGAATACTTAAAAATAATCTAAATGAATTTAGGCCCCCAACAATCCTATGTGTCCCTGCATAATGTCTTCAATCAATCTTTAATCCACCAACCAGGAAATGGATCTTATTTTGTAAGAATTTCTCCCCCAAATTTCCTTGTGGATCATCCATTACTGAAGCACAGGGGGAATGTCTTTGAAATCGCCCCTCCTGACCTCATTCGGCGTTCTGCCCACTGAGGTCATTCCTGAGTGCTAACTTATGACTGCTGATACTGTCGTGTCTTATTTACCTGGTTGCACTTTGTAAAAATAATTGGGGCAGACAGAGAGGGACTAGGATGGGGATGGAGGGTGTGGAGAAAGAGATAGAGGGAGACAATGAGGAAGGAAGGCCTTAAAAGCATTTTACTAATTTACAACTTCTGGGGCTGCTGAAACCCGCTTTCCTATTTTGCAGCCTTTGACATTTTTGCAATTTTTCCACGTTAGTGCTGCTGTTCCAGTACCATAGATAAGAAACCTTCAAATCTTGCTCTGTTCTGGAATAATGAGATTGGAAAGAAAAGATCTTTTTCATCTTCTTAACATTAAAAAAAAAAAAAGCTAGTCAAAGCCCAGCAGTTCAACAAATATGACTCATGTCATTGGCAAGAAGAAAAGGAGACTTTTGAATAAAAAAATGGAAAAGACGAACACAGGGGCATTGTTTGCATATCAGAAAAATTAATCTACATAGGACAGTGTAAGAGCCTGCAATTCAGAAAGCAAAGAATTAGGACAGCCCAGCTGAGAATAATTTTCTAGCCAGTTAATTTAATTGCATAAATCATTCCTTTGTTAGCAATAAAGAGATATAATTAAAATGAGATTGCCTCTAGTTTCTATTCTCTAGAAACTAAAGGAATTGATTTTGGGCAAAGCTTTCTTTCAAATACCAGATCGGCAAATTACATTTACCTTTTTAGAAAAGCTAAATTATTTTGCCGTAATATCATGGTGGGTTTAATTAATTATAGATCTGCCATATGATCTTAAAGAAATAATTTATTTAATGTCCTTAGAACAGAAGTTTGCAATCATGTGTGTATCCCTTTGGTGGCTGGTATGCAGATTTCTACAAACAGGTCAGAAGTTTAACAGGCAGCTGTCAGGAGGAATTTGAGGCAGTATAACGATTGTTTGGGGTTTGGGTTAGCTGTCCTTGTTCAAAATAAAAAAAAAAAAAAAAACGCCACTGCTTAGTATTGCATAATTTAACTGAACTCATTTAGATTGGCTTTATTCTAAAATTGCTACTGGTAATTATTTGCTGTCTCTGAACCTTTGGGATTTAAAGAGCCTATAATTGTCTATTAAATAGGGGGAAATCAGATCAAAGAGGAATGCAAAAAGTCTCCTACTGTAAAGCACAGGTCTGCTGATCAGTCAATTGAATGTCAGAGAGAATTGCAAGCTGTGACAGAGAAGAGGCTCATTTTTATGATAATGAATTTGAATTTTTTAAAATGTACTAAACTACACTTGCTCCAGATTTTTGAAGCTCATTGGCATTACTTGGCAACGGAGATTTGTACAGTAGTGGGAGGGATCTTAGCAGGCTTCAGAGGGCTCTTCAGAGAAAACTTGACCTACTACATTATGGCAGCAAGTCTCATACCACGTCCATGCCTCACAGGGACCGGCGACCCTCTCTTCCCATGTCATGGATGTGACTGTGACATGTTTAGATCCACTTTTGCACTAAGATAAAACGTTTGCCATGTCTGTTAGAGGTTTACATTTATTGACCTCTTATAATAAGAAATACAGGCCACCATGAATAAATGGCATTCCTGTGGCTCTTGAGAAGGTAGCCAGGAGGGAAAATTAGATCAAGACTCAGGAGAAATTATTTCTGCTGCTCAGTGAAGATCTCCTGCTAAAGGAATTAGACAAGGAGGACAGACATTTCTGAACTTGAAACTCCTTCCATAAGACAGAACAGATGGGTCTGTGCTTCTTCCCCTGCTTAAAACGTCAGCAGAAGATTCTGGTGTCTTCTGTGCAATAGTTGCCATGGACATCTTCTGGAAGGTACTGGTAAAGCAGGGTGTTGTCCTTAGATCCCAGATGCCTGATAAACTGTTCTCACCTGCTGCCCTGATGTTCCCTCTCATAATCTTTCCCTTGGCTCCCTGCGTGACTCTGTGGGTGACTGGCTGGTCCATCACAAACCCATTGGCTGTGCTTGAAGATGACAGTATCTCCTCCCACATACTTAATCCGGGGGGCCAACAGCATGGACTTGAGTAGGCCACACGTGCAAGAAAAAAAAACCTGAAAATTGTTACTGAGGTTACTTAACAAATGTCCTGATTTCTTTTGAAGGTCTGGACTGGAAACTTAATGTAAAAGTCATAGTTAAAATGATGGCATCAGCCAGAATTGTTAAAAGACCCTAAAAATCTTACATAAGTAATTTCAATCTTATCACCAGATTCTGGGTATTCTCTGCTAATGAATCCCAACCTTGGGCCATTTGAGTCTTGCTTCTCTATGTAGTATGGAGTTGACCCTTGAACAACATAGATTTGAACTGGATGGGTCCACTTATGAGTGGATTTTCCTCTGCATCTGCCACCCTGGAGAGAACAAGGCCAACACCTCATCTTTCTCCTCCTCCTCAGCATGTTTAACGCTAAGGCAATGAAGATGAAGACCTTTATAATGATCCACTTTCACTTAATGAATAGTAAATATATTTTCTCTTCCTTTCAATTTTCTTATGGTTATTTTCTTTCCTTTGACTTACTTTATTATTAGAATATAGTATATAACATATTATATATATAATGTGCAATGTATGTGTTAATTGTTCATGTAATCGGTAAATCTAGTCGACAATAAACTGTGAGTGGTTAAATTTGGGGTAAGTCAGAAATTTTCCACAAATTTTCAACTTCACAGGGAGTTAGTTCCCTTAATCTTCACATTGCTCAAGGGTCAGTTGTGTTGTTTTTCTTCTTCTTCTTCTCTTTTTAATCCACATCAATTAGAGATTACAACCAGTCCCACCAATAATGAGGTTCAGCTCACACTTTCTATTCAGTAAGTTTATTCATGAGTGGTACATGAATTGGATAACTCAAGGGATCTCTCAATATTTGATACCCAGTCCCATGCACTTCAAATGTAATGCCTGACCTGAACATTTATCTAGAAGCATATATTAGTGTTAATATATAAGGATGGTAGGAATAATAAGAATACTTATTATATCCTGCAGAATCTCCTGAATACTTGCTCTACTCTGGGACATCATGACAATTATTCTTATAACAGGGAGAGGGGCATATGCCATTGACTTTGTGGTGAAGAAGTTTAATGTTACATGTTTAGCCCAGGGTCAAGGGACAAATTATTAGCAGTTCATAACAGCAGTCTCTGGTTTTTTTACTCTAGAAATTAGATCCCGGTTACCTAATTTGGACCAGAAGGCATTTAATTAAATTATTTTGCACCAATATGAGCTGATATTTAATTATTTTGCATCAATACCATAAAAGGCATTCATTATTGGAGTGTTCAAAAACAGGTTTGAAATACCCACCAGCCCACAAGTATTTTATGAACCCCAAATTGTTTTAAGGGCTTTATCCTTATAAATACAGATTAGTACAATTAGTACAATTATCCTTGTGAATGCTGATTAGTACAATTAGTACAATTACTTAAAACTACCTGCCTCTGTCCTAGGGTTAGGGATTCTGCCTACAACCTCGGATCAGCATCTCTTCTCTGTGGTGTCCAGACCATTCCCACCTGCCCTGTTCCACATCCCTACAATATCCTTTATCCATTTCTCCACATATCCCAGTGTTATATTGCTATTTCCCTATATGGATAAGGAAATAGTCATTGCTCAGTCATTGTCTGTGAGTTGCTTGGGCTCGGGAATAAAAGCTCATTTAATGTTTTATTCCTGACATCCAGAACAGTGCCTGACACAAGATCACCCATTGAATGTCTATTGTCGTTATTAATCAATATGAGAGGGAAGACCCACACATCCTTGGTCTCCCATTCAGTTCTTTGGCCTCCTATACACAATTCTTATCAAGAGGTGTTCTTCATACTTTGTACCCCTCCTAACGTAGGACCCTTTGCATCCTTGGTATTAAGCAACATTTGCAGAATGAAAGTTGTGCCTTATGAAGGTCTCTTCTCCACCTCCAAGTGGTGTGTTCAGACGATGTCTAGCATGTGTGATACTAGGCATGGAAACCACCACTGCGTGGTGCTCCTCAGGGCTGTGCTCAAGACTCTAGTCTCGTGGTTCACACTTTCCCTAGGTTTTAATTATCTGCTTTTCCGATAACTCCCAAGTCCACCTGTCAAAGGCAACTCTTCTTCTGAGCTTCAGACATATGTAAGTCCCTGCCTTCTGGGTACCTGCCTCAAACTTCATACACCCAAAATAGAACTCATCGTTTTCATCTTTCTCCCACAACAAATGATGCCACCAGCCAACTGGTTGCACATCATAACAAAGAAAAAAAGTCCTCCCTCATTTCTCTACAACAATTCAATCAACAAGCCTACCTGCTCTCTTTTCTAAATGTTTCTGGACCTAATCTTTTTGCCCTATTCCTTGGGCCCATCCATCCAATTTTGTCTTGTTTGTCTAGAATCCAGATTCTACAACCACTGTTTTGGGGGAGGTATTACTCATCTGCTTAAGAGTCTCTGCTATTTTCCCACTGACTTTGGTATAAAGCTTACTCCAAAACATGGCTTTTAATGTTCTTTCTGTTATCTTTGTCTCATGGCATTCTTGCCCTCCAAAACCTTAATATGCCTGCTACTTCTTAATATGCAGACCTCACCAAAAATGTTACCTCCTCAAAGATGTGCTTCTGGACTACTTTGACTAAAGCTACTCTACTCTCAAACCACTCAAGTTGACTCATGATCTTATTTTTTTTTTTCCAGTGACCTTATCAATACATAAAGCTATCTTTTTTAAGTGGAGTGGTTTGAGAAAGTCTCGCTCTGTTGCCTAGGCTAGAGTACCATGGCATCAGCCTAGCTCACAATAACCTCAAACTCTTGGGCTCAAGTGATCCTCCTGCCTCAGCCTCCCATATACCTGGGTCTACAGGTACTCGCCACAATGCTTGGCCAATTTTCTTTTTTTAGTAGAGATAGGGCCTCACTCTTGCTTATGCTGGTCTCAAACTCCTGAGCTCAAGGGATCCTCCCACCTCAGTTCGAGTGCTAGGATTACAAGTGTGAGCCACTGCGTCTGGCTCTTACCCGACGTTATCTTGTTAATTGTTCTCTGTTGATCTGTCTTCACTAAAAGTTAAGCTTCTCCTCAATGTCTCTAATGCTCAAAACTGTAACTCCAGATAGATGAACTATGCTGGGCATGTGATAGGCTCTCTATAGATACTTGTGGACCTATTGAAGCCTCCTTTACCTTCTGGCCATGTCCACAATGTACCTCCTTTGCATAAGTTGTTATTCCCCTTCCTACTTACACACACGCACACACAGTTTTCTTTTAAGCGTCCTCACTACTATTTAGCTTAAATCTCTTTCCTCACCTAGGTTAAGTCCCCCTGTGGCATCCTCACATATCAGCTTATACACTTTCTATCAAAAACATATGATACCACTGGAATTATTGGTAAATGGCTGACTTCCACATTTAGACTATAAGGACCAGATTTCTTTTGTTCCCTGTTACGTTCCCAAGGCATAATATAATTCCTGGCACATAATAAGTTGCTCAATAATAATTTGTGAAAAATGAATGAATGAATGAAATGTTTCTGTCCTGAGAAGAATTTATAAATTCCAAAAAAAACCCCACTTCCTAAACACTTCCTCCCCAAATAGTAGATGAACTCCCCTCTCTTATGTCAGCATGTAGACAGTCCAGTGGGGCAGGATGCTGACTGCACAGGCAACAAGGATTAGAAATTTGGGCCACAGCACTGAGCAGACAGAGAAGTTATTCCTAAAGTGATGGGTAATTAGCACACATTTGGCAGAGTGTATTGGAAGGAGCCGGCAGCAAACAGTACCCTTCGCAGTACTCTTGGAAAACACTCAGGATGCAATGCTGAGAAAAAAATACTGAGCAAGTCCAGATAGAGACTAAGAACCCTCTTCACATAGTGATAAGAACCTTGAAACATTGAAGGTCCCAGAGAGGCAATTGTGAGACAGGAACAGAGTGTAATATGTTAACATGTGGCAGGATGTATAACACTAAGACAAGGCCAAGGAAGAGAACTGTGGTTGTTTCTGTAACAGAGCTTTTTTCTTTCTTCTCCTCTGGGCCTCCCAAGTTAAAGAATTTTTTTTTTTAATTCCTTAATAAGGAAGGAATTGGAGATGAGCATCTGCTTTCTGTTTCCCCATCAGTTGCTCTAGTTGTTGTATAGTGAATTCTTCCTAAGTTGGTTGTATTCCTTGAAGTGAAGTTTTTCATTGACCATTCACACTTCTATGTTTTCATATAAAGTCCTAACTTTAAAAAATGCCAATGTTGTGCGTTTGGACTGACCAGCTGCTAATAATCAATGTTGGCTCTCCAATCAGCAAATTAGGCAATTTGTAAGTTTGCTTAAATGTATTTCTTTCTGGGCATGCTACATAAAATTTCATGAAGTCCTTTGGAAGGTAATGAAATTTAGCCAATGACTTGCCCAACCAAAGCATACTATGGTGTTCTGATACAAGAGAAACCAGCTGGGCTCAGGAGAACAGAAGCTCTGTCTGGGTTATGACATAGCTATGAGTGACTCATACACCTCATCTCACCTGTCTGTCCACATGCCTATTAACAGTTCTATTGCATCTCTAAACAAAGGACTTTACTATGCTAGCAAAGCCTTAAAATTAGGATTATCAGATATGATACAGATTGCCCAGTTAAATTTGAATTTCAGATAAACATAGAACATACTTATACCAAACAATTACTTGCCACTTATCCAAAATTCAGATTTCACTGGGCATCCTGTATTTTTTTTTAATTTGCTAATTAAAACTACTATGCTAATGAAACCACGAATGGCAAAAGATCTTGTGTGGAAACCCAATCACCAGCTTCACGAAAGCCTCCTCTTCCCACACGTTCTCAACCTTTTTTCTTCCTTAAAAAGTCTCAATTAACTTAGCATTTATGTTGCATGGGAAAGCAATTGGCACTTAGTAAGGGCCCAGTGAGTGTGGGTTTTGTTTTTATTTTACTTACTTCTCCAACTTTGGCTTTTCATGTTTATGGGTAGAGAGAACTTTTAAATTAGTATTGCTAGATTTAGCAAATTAGCAAATTAAAACAAAATACAGGATGCCTGACTCCTGAGGAACTCAATCCTCAGGAGTATAGGATGACTTCTTTTGGTTTAAAGTCCACGAACTACATCACTACAACCACAACACGCTGGGGACAAAAGGGCCCCGAGGTAAGTCATAAACAACCAGCTGATTGATTGGCTCCAGGAATTTAAATATCTAGGCATTTATTTTAATTAAGCACTTCATTGGAAAACACATAACATAGACTACAGCCACTAGAACTGTGACAGCTATATTGCAATTTTATAGACCAAAATTTAATCAGCAGGTGCTGATTAATCCTGCTCTAAAAATCTTCCATAGCAAGGCAATTGTCCAGATCCTCTACGCTTCAAAAGGGGGAAGGGGGGCAGCTGAAACTGCTGAGGAAATAGATCACCAACATTAGACTTCTGCTCCCTAGTTTTCTGGGAGTTTTGATTTCAGCTAAAAGCAAACTCCCCTCTTTAGCACCAGTGTTCGTATGACCATAACACTGTTTTTAAAACCATTGAGGAGAATGCCCTTTAAAAATTACACAACTCTGAGTTGACAAGGACTGAGCTGAAGTTTTCATAGCTCACTTTCAGTCAGTAAACACAGGCCCCTCCTGGCATCACCTTCCACCCTCAACCCTTTCGTCCCCATTTCCATTCAGCGCTCTTTCCCCAGATCACACAGGGTTTCCCTCCTTGGCCTTCTCTGCATTCTTTCACACTCCTCTTGGGTCAGCTCAACTTTGTCATTATTTTCTAATTTTATTAAATGGCGTGTTGTCCCCACATGTATGTTCTGCCTGGCACACTCTCATCTCCCTTGAATTAGCCAACTTTTCCTCCTGCTTCTTTCCATCCTCAGCCTACATGTCACCTAGAAGCCATCTCTGCCTTCTGGCCCAGACAGTGGCAAGTGCTCTCAGCCTGTGACTCCAAAGTTACTTTGATCTGTCTGTAACACTAAGGTCTGTGTGTACTGGATGGACATTTTTACATTACTGATTTTTTTTCTGCTCATAAAAAATACAACTTGCTCATTTCTAGAAAAGATAGACTGTGGAAAAGGATAAACTAAAAAAATCACCAACAATTCTACCCTTCAGAAATATAATGTTAATGTTTTGATGTATTATCTTCCAGGTTACAAAAGCTGCTCCATTTCTCCATCTCTGCCTGTCTGTAGTCTTGCCATTCACAATGTAACTTCGAAGGTCCTCCCACCGGTAGGAGGAATCTACTTTCCCTGCCTTTAGTCTGAGTTGGGCTTGTGACTTGATTTGGAAGGTAGAGCCTAGTGGAAGTGATGGTGTGTCAGTTCCGAGCTTTGCATACTTTCCACTCTTTTTAGAACCCTGACACATCATGAGAATGACATTAAGATTGCCTGATGAAGAACAAAATGTCATTTGGATAACAGATGACTCATTCCATCTGAGGTCTCTGACCAGCAACCTCCCAACTGACTTGCTAGACAAGCCTGGCTGAGGTAAACCTGTACAAGAAGAGCTGCCTAGCTGAGCCCAGCCTACATTGCCTGTAGAACTATGAGCTCCATGGATGCTTGATTGGCTTAAACCACTAAGAACTGTTTTGGAGGAGGTAGTAGTTTGTCGTTCAGCAATAGTTTACTGGAGCAAATTAATCTTATAGAGATGACTGATTATAACAAGTTATATTCTGCTTTCCCCTTGAAAATAACCATATTGTTTAAATAATTCTTGCCAATTTTTATGATTTATCACTTACTATATGATAGTGTGTCCTGTGGATGTAGCATAACTTTTTACCATTTTTCTATTATTCTATATCTGGGCTGTTTCAAAAAATAGAGAGTAGCATAATGGACATATTGAAACTAGAAGCAGAATTATTGGGACATTCGTCAGATGAAAATTTCAAACCACTAACAAATTTCTTTCCAGAAAGATTTTCAATATCTGCTCTGTCATTGTTGCTGCCTAAGATGGCTTATCTCACCACATTCTCACTACAGTGAAGTATTAGTTTTAAATAAATTGCTTTAATTTGACGTTTAGGAAAGGCATCATCATTCTATTTTTTTATTTTTGTAAGTGAAATCTGACTGAAGTTCTGTTTTATTTGCTATTTGTGTTTAGTCTACTATGAGTGAGCACTTCATGCACATTGTCCATTTTTCTCTCCCTCTTTTCTCCTTTTAGTGGGTGTGCACTGACACATATGTTCTGTATATTAATGGCATATATTGCCAATAACTACTATTTAATGACTACTAAAGGGCAAATTCTTCACAGAAAGAATATCTTCAAAATACATACAGAAATTTTTCAAGGTAAAAATTCTTTTTTACAGATTGGAAAATCTATTCTTTTTCTCTATTCTCTTTTTTACAGATTGGAAAACTGAGCCATAGAGAATGCAGTACTTTGCCCACGGTTATATAGGGAAGACCCAAGTTCCAGTATCTGTCTCTTAGTTTTGGATACTGCCCCTTCTGTCTGTCCTTCACTATTTTGTAGGGATTCGTTTTTGTGTGTTTTAACTTGCCAGTTACCACATTATAAAGAGATTGTCTCTTTACAAGTTCCTCTGCCTTTCTCACTAGAGTGTACACTTCCTATGGTTGAAATCACATCCTTGTATCTCTGGCATCTTCCATGATTCCCCAGATAATATACATTCCATAAATATTTGTCAAACTGAATTCTTTGCTTTCATATTGGGTCCCAATATCTTGATGGCCAAAATCCTGTTAGAAGGACTCTTGTATATATTAGTATTCTTACTCCCCCAGTTAGATGTAATATAATAAGCGGGCTAATTACATTAGATCCTTTTACTTCCTTGATTTAGTTTTTTCCAGAATCAAGTAGCAATTGATACTAGGTACACAGTCCCTAATCATGATTGAAAACAAATATCACTAGTTTTCATCATTCCCCAAAAGGATATGATCCTGGCTCACCCGAGGGAGAGAATTATTCACAACACTGTCCAATCCTATTCCATATGGTTTGGCCAGAGGTACATTGGTTGTCCTTACCCCTTTCCCCTAAAAGTTGCTGGTGGTCAATACAACTATTTCTTAGAAATTGATACTGGAAAAAGAATAAAGTTAGGTTACTGATTACAAGATCCATGTACAACCATCATAGTGTTTCTTATACTTTGGTCACTTTAACAATAAGATCCAAAGCCATATTTAAGAGAAAATTAAGTTAGCATACTGACCCATTGAACTATAGTTCCAACTTTTTTATTTTATAGTTGGTGATTCATTTTATAGTTCCAACTTTTTAATTCATTTTAAAGTTCCAACTTTTTTATTCTCTGCTTTTAAATCCACTCTAAATTGGTGCAGTTCTTAACTTTGTGTCTTTTCTGAATGCCAGGTTGTACCTACTCCTTCTGTGGAATAATAGAAAGTCTATGGAATAATAGAAAAAATCCTGATTAGATTTATAAAAGGAACCCTCTCCAATCTACATACGTTTTGTCTGTGGTATAGTTATATCTCCTTGGAAACAGGAAGGACGATGCCCATATATTTGCACAATGAAATAGTTACTAGGGTAACAAATGAGTTCTTATAGGCGCTTACTAAAATTTGTGTGTATATGCTTTCTAAAGCAAATCAAAATTAAATAAGCAAGACTCTTCTTTCCTGGGGGGACCCTGAGCTACCTTGGGGACGCACTGACAGAACTGCTAGCTTCAGCCTAGGGAAGAGTTGAAATAGTCTGGAAATGCTGAGCCGGGCCTTTGCAGAAATGTGCAGCACCTGGCACTAGTATTTTAAAACCCTCTAGAGAGTCACCAGTTTTTTAAAAGCTGAGCAACAACTTGCTGAGCTCCAAACTAGGTCAGTGAACATAGAAGGTGGGAACTTTCTGTTAAGATTAACTTCTCATTATATTTAATAACAGTTTCAAAAACAAGGTGGTGGGTGGGGGGACGTGCTGACAGTGAAGGAATCAACTTTCTTAGACTTGTGCACATAGGATTTTTCAAATGGAAAATGACCACCTGGCTTCAAAATCCTGAAGTCTGTTTAATGATATCCCAATAAATTTTCATTTGTGGTTTGCAATAGGGGTTATCAATCAGTATATTGAAATCTCCTTGCAAATATGATAATAATAAATAAGATAATATTTATCTTTCTCTTAAAAATGAATATACTATCGGTGAGGAAATATGCTACTAGATTGGTAACAGCATCAATAGGCTAAAAATATTTAAATATATATGAAGTATGTGGTAAATCTGTTTTTTCAAAATGTTGGAGAATGGATAACATGGACACCAGAGGCCGCTTGCCTCTTTTGAAGAGACAAAAACTACATTCCTATGTTGTAGCTTGCATACAAATAAATGCCAAAAGAACTAAGTATAAATATCAGAATTATAAAAATGTGGCAAGATTGCACGCTCTGTTCTTCATTAGTCCCGCATATTTTCTTATATACTTTATACTTTTTTTCCTGATGTGTATGAATAGGATAACCTATTCAATTATAGATTGCATCTAATTTGTTAGTATTAAAGAAAGTTATTTAACTAATCCTGTGCCCAGCCACTTAATAAGTTCCCTTCATAGTTTGAGTAGTTGTTACTAAATTGTGGTTGAATCTCTTTTATGACACATATGTATACATCTGCATCAGCATATGTGTGGATGTATTATGTTTATTTCTTAGTCATCAAGTCCAGAATATTATTTAACTGGTGATGGCAACACGCGTTTCTCTCATTTCCGCCTTTAAGAAAACACATCCATTCTTTTATGGTGTAATTTTAGGTTTGTTACTAATTTTTATTTTACACTCCATTGTTTTTAGACATTTTTATTTTATCACTATTTCATTTGGAATTTTAATTATAAACTGCTGTTTTATTAAATATAGTCTTGTACAATTAGTATTCAATGGTTTTTCTCTTTTTTAAAATAATTTTATTAAAGCATAATTGTGTACATTGGTGCAATCATGGGGCACAATGTGCTTACTTCATATACAAACAGAAATATATATATATTTTTTTGAGACAGAGCCTCAAGCCGTCACCCTGGATAGAGTGCTGTTGCATCACAGCTCACAGCAACCTCCAATTCCTGGGCTCAAGCGAGTCTCCTGCCTTTGCCTCCCAAGTAGCTAGGACTAGAGGAGCCCACCACAACACCTAGCCATTTTTTTGGTTGCAGCCGTCATTGTTGTTTGGCGGGCCCGGGCTGGATTCGAACCTGCCAGCTCAGGTGTACGTGGCTGGCACCTTAGCCTGTTGAACCACAGGCGCCGAGCCCAAACAGAAATATTTTGATTGTACTGTTAGAGATAGCCTTCATGGCATTTTCTTAATCACTATATAAAGACATTGATATTCTACATTTAATAAGTTTCACCAGTACCCTGTTAGATGCACCGTAGGTGTGATCCCACCAATTGCCCTCCCTCTACCCATCCTCCCTCCTCCCC